>JAHWFP010079027.1:2663-38494 GCA_023313725.1 Lithobius niger
TCACTCCTTTCAATTAATGGTTGAAGACTTTTGATATAGAAATTTATTTCACAGACCAGCCATGAGTTATATTGGACATTGTGGCTGACAGGTATCAAAGCCCAGCCTATGGTTTTCTAAAGAAGCTGATGTGGTCGATCACTGGACAGGGGATTCTGGCAAAGTCCCTACCAGTCTGTGCCAGCCAGGGTATGTGGAGACTACCATGCTCCTTCAGCGACCATGGGATCTATTCTGGTCTGTTCTGGACATTACGTCGCCGCCCCTTACTTCCCTCCGCCCTTGTGTGATCGGAGGTTTCTTAGTTTGAATCTTAGGTTTCTAAAACGTATCTTAATGTTCAAAATTGAGCCAGTTCATCTACATAAGCAGTTTGTTTCAGATGACGCAAAGCTTCAGAAATTTATTTAAACTGAAGTGTTTTAGTTTTGTAACGACCTAGTGAATTTTTCTTTTGTTATTCCTTATAGGCAGGGCATGGAAAATGTGCCTTATTAAAGCATTACTATCTTCTCATACCAAAAAATTTCATCTCTTTGCGGTCATGTCTTCAGGTGCCCCAAGGACCCTCAAGTTTTTTTTTCTTTCTAATGATCCAACTGTCGACGAACCACAAAGTCTCAATCACGACACCCCCCTTCTGTGAAGTTTAACATTGTACGGCATTGGGTGGAATAGCAAAAAAAGGCAAATATGTTGATTTAACTGGTTTTAAATTTAATTGTAGCATCATTTAATCTGAAGTTAAAGACGGAAAGCCAAAGGCTCAATAAGAGTTAGATAAATACAGATGCAAACCTATTTACGTTGCCTTTTGCACTCATATGTCAGACAGCCTAACTTATGATTAATATAAACAAATACGGCATTTATTGCAGTTATTGAGTTTTAAAAACGGAATTGGAGCAAAGAACATTCCCACCAACAATGGCTCGTTATACAATCTCAACAAAGGCTCGGTTACTAACAATGGCCGTGTCAGTATGGCTCAGCGGTAGGACCTCGGCCTTTGGTTTCAAAGGTTGTGGGTTCGATTCCCCGCTCAGGCAGTCTGACATATGAGTCCAAAAGGCAACGTAAATAGGTTTGCATCTGTATATTTATTCATCCGAAGTTCTTAAAAGACCAAGAAAGGTAATCATAATGGCCAAGAATTTTTGTTTGTGCACAATACTATGAATAGTACTTATGGACCAAAATAGCCTAAAAAGCTATTTTGGTTCATTTCCGAAGCTAATTGTTCCCAATTTTTATGAAGAATACAATCATTGTAATTATGGCATATTCACGCAGTTTCCGCGAGCATCAAAATCATATAACGTTAAAAATAAAATTTTAAACCAGTCAAATCATAATTTTTTGCTTTTATCGCCGTTCTGCCCATTGCCGCAAAACATGAAGGCCCTTGGGGCACTTTACGAGACGACCCAAGAGTGATGAATATTTTTGTGTACGACAGAGATTCTGAAAGACAACGTTTCTGCATCCTCCCTGTATGGAATTCCAGAAAAGGCTTTTTCACTCCAGACATACCAGTGAACCATATTCGGAGAAACAACTCTTATAGTTGCAGCACTTGCAGCGGTTTCCTGGAACCATCCATTGGTGGTGTCCCTTCTCTCCCTTCCCACTTGGCACGGCCATTGGTAGCATTAAGGGGCAATGGCGACTCCTTTATCATCCCAAACAGAAATAAGCTCGTTCCCCTTCTCTCTTGGGTAAAGTGATAGGCCTTGTCTGCAGCCTTGATGGCCACTTGGCGTTCAATCACTGATTGCAACGCAAGAATGGCCATCTAGCACGTGATAAGGCTGGCCAACCCCACGCCAAACGCAATAGACCAAATGGTCGTCGCTGAACGAACTTCCTCCAGCCAACATTTTCGTCACTTTCGGTGTAAGGTAACACATAACACTTGTTCAGTACAATGCACTAGTAGCCAGGGACCATTTTACAATCGGAAATGCATTACTGGTACGATCGGTATCTATACATATCTGCATAATATAATTAACACCACTAGAGGAACTCCGGGTCAGCAGCAGGCAACATCAGCAGCAGCAGGCAGGCACCAAGAGCTACAATTAAAAGTAACGTTTTTCTAATTCTTCGTGCTCGTGTTATGTCTTATTTATTTATTTATTTATTTATTCAATCTTACTGGAGTCTTCAAGCCACAAAGCTACACACTCCTTCTAAAGACTAGACCTGTTATGTCTTTGATACGGTGCCTAACAATTCTTGGTGCACGCGCTATGGATTTCAAACTTTCGTCTAAATTGTTTAGCAACGGGTAAAATGAAAGAATCCGTGTTTCAGCTAAACGCATGTAGTTTAAACCAAATTAAGCTGAATTGTGTGCCCGTTCATGAAAATAAAATAATAACTTGCAACAATTGGGCGGTGCACCTTGTGAATATATCATTATCGGCGGGCAAAAGGTTTGGAGTGTTTTCACGTGTTACCGAGGTTCTGTAGTTAAGGTGGGCGCGTGGCCTAGGGCCGAGGCCTCGATAAATTATTATTGAGTTAAGTTTGGACTTCGTGCACGTATTTATTTAAAAAGGACGGAAAGCCAAATGGGCTCAAGAAGGACTAAATTAATAGGTTTGCATCCGTATTTATTTAACATATTTGGCGGCGCTCACCTCCGCTATGATCACACTCCAAGACCGCGCATAACGTGAGAACCACAAGGTCTATCTAAACCAAACTTTGCATACAGTAGCACCAGGGTGTCTGGACAAAGTTTATCAAAAGAAAAATCTGGAATTGGAGATCGCATTGAGGAACCATCAGGTGACAAAATGGGCCAATAGCCAAGAGCCAAGATCCAAACAACAACGAGACAGCGAGGCCGTTTCTATTTGTTAAATGCATCCGATTGTTAAAAGAGTGATTGGTGATTGGTTCGGTTTTGTCGTATTGTTATGGAGTTGTTTTCCCACAGTGTACATTAATTTTGTAGAGGAGCGTGTGGCTACGGGCCTGCGGCCCCGAATAAACGAATTCATTCATTCCAATTTCATTTAATGATCGGCTCGGGTATAAAAAAGCTGAATTGCCAAACTTAATAGTTTGTTATGTTGAGGATAAATCCCATTGCGGCCGAATTTCAAATTGCCGAAAATGTAAGGGAAAGGGAAGGATAAAGAAAAACTAAAAGTTAAAGGATGAGAGTCCACCATTCACAGAGAGAAAGATGCATCAATAACGTTTTCATGATATTGTCCAGCTAAGTAGCTAGTTACCTTGGCAGCCTTTCCCTGGTCGAATGATACCACCATTTTCAAGGGCGACCTTTTTGGACCAAACAACCAAACAGTAGAGAAAGCGGAGCCCGCTCCATTGTGTATGACAGTGGAAGTTTCTTAGCAGAACCAGGAGCTTATGAATGAATGCTCATACGTAAGACGTGGGAATATCCACGTTGTAACTATCACTTTTGTTTTCCACCGTTCTTCCCAAAGCCGTCTGGGAAGATGGTCCCGATTTCGCATTCTGTTTCTAGACCGGTTGATTTAGCATTACCAAAATCGTTTTTATGAAGGCAATCCTAACAGGCACTAACTTCCCGGGCGCAAGAACAGTAGTGGGGGTTAGGGTGAATTTATGCAACGACTCACCTTCGCCTTCTCGCAGCGAGATGCTAGAATTCATCTGAATTTCCAACATGGCAGCGGCTTTAGCTCTACCGGCTCGCAACGAAAACAATCAATATATTAGTTCAGAAGCGACCGGGAAAATCGTTTCGTCAGCAGGAATTATTTGTGTTATTGTCACGGATTATAAGACTGCAAGGATATACTTAAATGATGTTGGATTTAGCTAACCCAGGTAACGTTGTTACCATGGCAACGACTCATTTGCCATCACGATTAAATCGTAGCTGTGAGAATGCAAAGGCGAGTCGTTGCGTAAATACGCCCTTAGAGGCAAGAAACGAAATTTCTACTCAGTCGGTCTTAGCGTGAGAAACAAAACGCATTATTTGAACGAAACTGCTTGTCAAATGACACGTGCTTGCCTATTAACAGTACAATTAGTGATACTTTTCACACATATTTACTATGTAAAAAAACTTGCAAATTTTTAATTACAGTTTTCAGTAAAAGTAAAAACAAACTAGTTCGACAACTGGCCCATGGGTTCAGTAAAGAGTACGAACGGAGGATCATGGGATAGAATTGTGTTGGCGCATCCTCCTTTATACCGCTCCTGACATAATGGACGCAAATAACCACTGTGTTGATTTGCCCTTTTCTTCCTTCTTTATTACGCGGAGGAGCACAAAGTACGATGAGGCTTTAATAGCGGGCTTTGGTTTAGTGTTCTGTTTCTCAACTCCAGCTTAATTCTATGAGCAGTAAGTAACAAAGAAAGGTGGCTAAGGTTTCAAATGAAGACCATTCCAGTAAAAAATCGTCAAATTAAAAAAAAAGATTTAAGCTCAGAACGAAGATGAAATATGTGATTAAAAATTGTAACCTGCCATTAAGGGGAGAGCTACTCAGAATGTTGCAACATTGTTGCAGGGTCTGAGAAGACTTCCGTTATTGGTCAGCGGTAAGCGAAATAAAAATAACCTGTTTCTGGATAAAGCTTTCAGTTTGGAATGAGTTACTGGATGAGTAACTGGAATGAGTTTTGATTTCGTTGCGTAAAATTTCTAATTCTACACGGCAAAATTACTTATTTATTTCGGAAATGTTGAAATAGGAAATGAAAACGTTGAAATGTTAAATGTTGAAATACGAAATATGAAGTGTTGAAATGTTAAAATCTTGAAATAGGAAGTCAATATGTTAAATGTTGAAATGTGGAATGTGTAATACTGAAATGTTAAAATGTTAAAATACGAATTAACAATGTTGAAATGTTAAATGTTGAAATGTACATCATTAAAATCGTACAATGTGAGTGCGTGTACCTCTACTCCTCTTGAACCAAGGCACCTAAGAAGATGACAGTAGAGCCAAAAGAAAGATAAAGAAATTGCACTTCCGTCAGACTATGTTGTAACATTCTGAGAATACGCGTGTAACTGCTCTAAAAACTGTTACTCACGTTCGATCAGGTTCTTCAGGAACTTAGTTGCAAAAAAATAACCTAAAAGGACGACACTTCTTGCATCGCACTTAAAATCTTAAAATTGGTTTTGCTTTAAATGACTGGATGCACAGAAAGAAGCAGACTATACGTTTTAAAAGGATGTCAAACATTCAAGGCTCTAAAACACGGAGGTGCATACATTAAGCGAGCAAAGCGATCCATTTCCACGTAAACTAAAACCTTTCAGTGCGTTTCTCGCTTTTCTCTCTAAATCTTTCATTCAGCGCTAATCGCACCTTCGTAGCGGACTTACTTCCGGAGGAGCAGCTGTACAAACGCGCAAAGAAACAAATATATCCGTTTTGTCGATGTCGGTGAAATGCAGGCGTGCTGAAGAATGTGGTGGAAAAACTGAAAAAGCATGAGTGCAAATAATCAGTACATCGATTTTGTGATGTTCTGGGATCAAAGAAATTACATGAAGCATGGATCGACGTCAATGAAGTGAGCAAAGCGAACCATATGGCCGGTAGGAAGTTAAAAATATTGAAACGTTAAATGTTGAAATGTAAAATGTTAAAATGGAAAGTCGGTAACCAACAAAATAGACGTCATGGTTGTTAATACATAAGAGATTATTATGACCAGGAGTGGTTAACGCTCGTTAAACCCTCTGAACCCTATTGAATATTATGGCGTTAAAATGACTTGTTTATTGTTAGAGCGAAGCGAGGCCGAACGCCGTGCGGAGCTCCGTTTATGAGTCCACTCCAATGTAACCATTGTATCCGCATCACGAAATAATCAATGCATCAACTAACAACAGATTTTGTACATTGATAGTGTTACACCCAGAGGTGGTTTTAAGAAAGAAAATTGAAAATCGGACATCTTGTTGAAGAATAATCTAAGTGACGAAATGCACAGGTGGTGTGAGCTGTTCACCTGTTTGTTTACCACTAGTTTCCGAGGCGCGAAAAGGGCATCGGCCCCAAGCAGAAAACCAAAGTCGATAAACCGCTCGTCGCAGCCACCGTCAGCGCCATCCAGCGACGCGCTACGAAAGCAAACGGACATTGAAACAAGATGAGCCACAACGCTGTCGCCAATGCAACACAGATTGTTTGCAATCGCTTCGCTCCATTTTGTCGACAGTGGAATTGATGACACCCTGGAAATGAAGCCCTGCCCCTGCCCTTTTTGGTAAAATAACGCCCTTTTAAAAAAATATATATATGACCTATTTTGCTTTTTTCTGCACCAATAAATGGCAGTCAGTTCGGATGGCAGTCAGTGACCACCAGGTCCTTGCCATTCCGGTTGCGTTTGCAACAAACCTATACTATTATTATTACTATATTATAAAAACTGGCGCTCCAGCCAGGAAAAAAAGGGTCTAGAGGCCTAAAAAGGGCTAAAAAACACACACACGCAAAAGAAGGCAAGGAAAAGGCCAGGAAAAAAAAGGCCCCCACCAAGAAAAAAAAAACCTCAGCGTGCCCTTTTAGTAAAGATTGCCTCTGCCCTCTCGGAGGTGTGTGCACGTTACTGAAAGTTATGTTGGTTTTTTTTTTCATTCTTAAAGTAAAGTAGTAACGTAAGTAAGTTTATTACACTCCAAAGCTTTTCAATAGCTACAAAGGCAACGAAATCGTGAGAGTGTATATCTGTGTTGCAGAGTAAGCTCGTGTGCAACACAGAACCATCGAGGAAAATAATTAAAAATCAATAGATGGCAACAGATTCTGCATAAAATAATATGAAAATATTTCAGAATAAAATACAAACAAAAAAGTAAGTCAAGTACATATCTACACAAATCGAGCATTCGATATATATACAAAAACAATGAGGGTATTAAACATTAATAATAAACAAGAATTCAAGATCAGCAAGCCCAACAATCCATTCGCGTACCTTCGATCTGAAACAATGAGCTGACTGGATGGTTTTAAAGTGAAATGGTAGGGCATTGTAACTCTTTGGGGCCTGAACTCTTATGTAGAATTTCTCGTCTGGCTATCGGTAACAAAATGTGGAGCTGACTGCAAGCTCTAGTATTAAAAAGAGCTACAGCTCTGTGTTTAACAGGTTTTTTTTACACAACCAAGACTTCTCAACGTACAGTTGCCTAAGGGATAATATGTTGTACAATTTTAATAGAGGGGCAGACGGTGCCGTGTATTTATGGGAGCTTAAAGCTCTGATAATTTTTTTTTTAGAGTAATTAATGGTTTCAAGTTAGTAAAGTAAGTTCCACCCCAGCTCGTGATTCCATATACGACTGTACCAAAGCAAAATAGATTTGTCGCAGGAACGAGGATGAAACAACTTTTCGTAAAGTGTAGATTTTGTACAAAGACTATCTTAGCTTATTGCAGACGCGTTGTACATGTTGTTTCCAACACATCCTTTGGTCTAAAATGACACCAAGATAACGAATAGATTCAACTTTCACCAACGTGGGACATGTACACTTGACACTGCAACCCGCCTTATGGTAAATAATGTTAAATGGAGCATGAGACTCGACATCTTTGAGAGCAAAGACAATGTATTTAGTTTTGGCAGTATTTAAGTTCATTTGGTTCTCATTAAACCAACTTGAAATCCTATTCATATCGTTTTGAACCTAATGCTGAATCGTCGTTGAGTTAGCCGAGTTCAAAACAGCAGTATCATCAGCAAAAGAGGCCATTTGCCCAAGAAGATGTAGGTTACAAAAGTCATTGAAGAAAATAAGGAACAGTAACGGTCCAAGGATGGAGCCTTGGGGAACGCCACACGTAATGTTTGTATCTTTACTGCAAGTTATTCGTGCATTCTTCGTGCAAGTGTTATGTCTTATTCATTTTTTTTATTTATTACTCTTACCGGAGTGTACAAGCCCGTACGCTACACACTCCAACTGCCAACTTAACCTAAAAAGTAAAACTAAACCGTGCACCACAACGCCAAATACCAAACACTAAACACCGCACTGACTTTATGCCCCTGTGCCAGAAATCGCCTCCTCGCAGAAACCGAGGACTGTATCACGTCTTCGCTGCGGTGCCAAACAAGTCTTGGTGCACATGCTATGGTTTAAACTTTCGTCTAAACAGTTGATTATTTGGTTGTTTTTTTTTTGTTTTAAAAAATTAATTTCTTTTGACCTTAAGTCGGCCGAAGCAATTTAATACTTATATGGCTGAACCGGCTCAATTTTGAACATTACCAGGCTTGATGGGCAAGATGAAAGAATCCGCGTAGATCCGCGACTGTGCAGTCTTTTTTTTTTTTTTAACTCTTGTGCGTTTTCTCCCGTGTACTTGTGTTTATTTTCTGCTTTGTGTTTTTCTATCCGTTACACATGAAGAGAAATTATTAAAAAAAGAATACAAATTTCAACTTGTTCAATGAGAGGGCGGTATAATAACGAATTCAGAAATCCTCCCGCTGACCGCAGTGCTCCCTGTACGCTGCCTGATCCTTCCAAAAATGTGTCACTCACACGTCAGCTGCCGGCCAAATTGGGAATAGTGGTCGTCTCTGGTTCTAACTGTCTTCGAGTGTCATGCGTTGCTTTATCAACTTGGTTCATTAGTCCTTAAGGTTGGTCCCGTGCGCTTTGCTAGCCAGGCAAGCCGGCGGCGACAGCCAAAGCGGGAGAGAGAGAGTGCTAATGAAGAGAGGGGCACCCAGGGTGCCTCCCTTTTGCAAATGACTCGTTACGGGTGAAAAGAGCGAACAACTTCAGGTCTCGCAGCTGTCGCGCCTCATTGGACTGCCACTCCGTCAACCCGGGGCGTAAATGGTGCCATCAAATATTGAATTAACTCTCCTAATAACGGCGACTTACTTGTGTGACGTTCGACAGCTCCAGGCTGAGAAATGCCTGCTTTACCTTCCAAACCTTTTCCTCTCCTCTCAGGGCTCCTCTGCGGAGTGGAATTGGGATTGAAATCGTGGCTGAATTAACACGTTTCGCGAGGCGGAACAATTTACCTGGGAAAAAAGCGTTTTTTTATAAAATTAAGTTTGCTGTTTACTCCTGTGGGTGACTTGAAATCTTCTTTTTTTTTGCAATGCGGTGGTAAAAGGTTAAATTTACATGGACTAACAACACTATATGCTGCTGATGCTACGAAATACGAAATATGAGAGTCATAGGAGAGTATGCAGTTGAAGATGGAGGCCAGTAGTCAAGATGAAAACTTATGTCAGCCATGGCTTAAATGTCAGTATACTTGTGTAAATCTAGTCTTTATTTTACAGGCTTTGGAATGTTCAAAAACTCAATATATGACTTTTTTTTCACCTTTTTTTTTTACATTTGTTTAGTTTCATACTTTTTTATTACCTGTTATACGCTACCTCAACGTCACGCTAAATTTCCGTAGGATAAATCCGGTTAACCAACACCGGAAGTGTGCGTCATCACAAAAAGTTTGGGGTATCAAGTTACCCCACACTTTTGCCGATAACCCACACTTTAAAACTTCCGGATCATGCGACCGGGAACGCACACACCAACAACCAAATACAGCGTGCAAAAAAAAAAACGTAACTCAATAAAAACGACAAAAACTAATCACTGAAAAGGAAAGAAATCCTATCCCTGCAAACTCTCACATGTCAGGCCCATATCACAGGTTAACAAACCACCCATAGCTAAGCTTATTCACTCTGCGTTAATTTCCCCCCCCCCCCCCCCCCCCACAAACTGAAATGGAATGACCTTCATTTATACCGATACCCTATTACCGTATTTTTTAAACAATTCTCAAACTACATACGCACAAAATGAATTACATGCCTTCAAAGAATGTCTCAGCAATGACACTTTATCCCTGCTGTGTCACATATCGAATTATTCGCTCCAAACACGATGAACACTTCAATAAACACAAGCGAGCTCCCAGCTTGCCACCCGACGCTTAGACTGTCTAACTCCCACCCCCTCCCTCCACAAGGGTTGAGCGAAAGGACTCGTCCGCCTATCACACACTTCCCCCTCTATAAACTAAAGTGGTATGACCTCTTGAAGCAATTTTTACAAAACACAAACACGTTTTAATTAAATACGATTTAGCTTGACGTCCCAACGGTGATATAAATGTGTTATTGGTGACGAACTCACGGATATCGATTTTTTAACCGACGGCTGCGAGGATTTGTCCAGCTGGACTATGTAAAAGTCTCGGGGGTGCGCCTCTCGACATTTCCATAGTCTCGCTGGACAAATCCTCGTAGCCGTCGGTTAAAAATCGATATCCGTGAGTTCGTCACCAATGACTATTAATTATTTCATATTTAATTTAAGTTTGTATTCTGTTTTTTTTTAAGATGGATGAATGGATGCTTGCAAATGTTCTCAACGAATCCTTCTTACTACGTTGTTACTACGTACCATATCAATAACTTGTGTTTTTAGATTTGTAAAAATAAAATAAAGAATCGGTCTTTAAGTCGATATGCTTCAAGTGGGTATACTTTGACTGTTCGCATGCACAAATTTAACAAAATGCACAATTGTTGACACATTTCGTTCGCATTATACCACACGCCATGGCTGTTTGCTGCGACGTGCATATCACATGACCTGGGCTAGTCCAATCAGACGGCCAAACAGCCGTTGTTCTCGTTCGTCATTGGCTAACTCATGGTGACGTCACGGCAAGCAGCCATTGCGCATGGTTTAGTACAGGCAATTGCGGTAACGGGAGAAAAAAAACAGTATGACAAAACAAAATGCTAGATGATCGAGTTAAAACATAACCTCGCTCACTTAGCTTGTTCTGTCCATCAAGAAAGAAACGAAAAGAGCAGCTCATCTTTTTAAAATGTTGCTAAAGCCCTTCAAGATAGTTTTAAGACAGCTCTGGATGAGGTAAATCATCCCATGTTCGGATATAAAATTGCCTCTGACCGGCAGCCAACCCCACAAACATGAAGTCCACAATGATTTATAATTTTCGGCTGTGTAAAGTTGCCATCTCTTCCTTGCTGACTTGACCGTAATTACCTAATGACTATAATTAGAGCTAATTATGGTGTTCTACTCGAACGATGAAAAGAAACATTGGCCAACTTTGGAATGCCGGGTTTTTGGTTATTGTTCCACGTGCGAGACACGTGCGTTCCTTTTACGGAAAGTGTTTCATATTTTGTAGCGGCAACGAGCCCTTATAATGAAGATGGTTTGGCGCGAAAGGAGGTCTTTCCCAACCAGAACGCAACAAGGACAGAACTCTATGCACGAACTGTCTTGTTGGACAATTTCTTGATTCATGTGCGGATTGTTAAATGTTTATTTTTTGTAAATTGCGTTATGTCTAAGGAGAAAGTAAAGAAGGTTAAATTTAACAAGTCTGCAGTGAACCCTTGAAATTACATTGGTGGCAGCGGTGTAGCCGTACTTTCACGTCGAGGAAGCAGCTGGATTTCATGTCGATTTGTTCGAGTTTCAACGGTCAGGGTGCTGCCTTTGTGTCTGCATTGGCAGTGGTGAAGCAAATTGCGTCTGCATCAAGTGTAAAGTATATACATTGGTGACATTGGTCAAGCTGGACTTACACGTCGAAGAAACCAGCAGTTTTGGCTTACATCCGGACTTTCACGTTAAAGGGACACAGCTGCATCGAAAGTCGGCGGTCAAGTCATCTTAGATGGTAGTGGTGAGCTTCTCCAACACAGTGGGTTCACTTTCCAAGGCAGAATTTCGACTTTGGCGGCAACCAGCGTGGGAGGAAGATTAAAGGGGCTTCCTGCTGTTCAAGTACGACGAGTCAAGAGACGGAAAGGCTGAGCTGGCAGACAAGATTGCGACTGGACGAGGGACGGAGAACATTCCGATCAGCGAGAGTGGGCGGTAATGCTGCACTTCGTCGTGTGAGAAGGAAGATTTCGGCGAATTCCGGTAATGGAAGAAGCGAAAGAGTTTGAAGTCATCGTCAGTGCAAGCCTGGGTTCGTCAGTTTGGATGTAGAAGTCGTCTTGGCAGCGTCTCCACAACGCGGCAACAGGTGAGCTGTGGCAAATTTTTTTTACACCTTGGTATTGGGGCGTTTGGGAAAAAAGTGTTGTTTAAAGCTTGCGGGAACTGTTGTTCGTGTTGGTGCGATTTTTTTTTATTGTTGGTTACTTAGATAGTTAAGTAATTTTACAATGGAGTTGCTTAGTGATAAAACTGTGGTTGATTTGAAAGCTGTGTGCGAGGAATTAGGGTTGCATGCGCCTAAGAGAAAAAGTGAAATTCTGGCTATGTTTAAAGGTGGGTTGGAGGGAGAAACTTTGTTGGCTGATGATCTCGCAGAAGCAGTTAAAACTGTAGAGGAGGCTAAAAGGGTAATAAATGAAGAAAAAGAGAGGGAATTACAAGAAAAACAGGAACTAAAAGAGAGGGAATTAAGGGAAAGGCAGGAAAGGCAAGAAGAAAAAGAATTAGAGAGGGAAAGGTTAAGTGTAGAGAAAGAAAAATTAAAAAGGGAGGAGGCTTTAAGAGAGAGGGAGGACGAATTGGCAAGGGAAAAATTGGCAAGGGAAAAAGAATTAAGAGAGAGGGAGGACGAAATTGAAAGAGAAAAATTTGCAAGGGAGGCAGAGCTAGAACGAGAGAGGTGGGAACGGGAAGATAGATTAACGAGGGAGAAACAGGAGCATGAGCTGCGTATAAATGAAAATGCTAGGCAGCATAATGATGAAATGCAGGCAAGAGAGTTGTCCTTTAAGCAAGAACAATTAAAGGTAAAAACAGAGTCTGTACAACAAGAAAAACGTTATGACATGTCGAAGTTGTGCCAACCCTTCAGGGAGAAGGAAGACAACATATTAGTTTTCTTGTCTGGTTTTACTAGAATTTGTGATAGGATGGGCTTTAACAAAGAAGAGTGGCCTTTCAGATTGTTAGCTTTGTTAACAGGGAAAGCGCGGGAAACACTCATGCGTCTTTCTGATGATGACTTTGCAAAGTTTGATCTGTGTGTTAAAGCTCTTAAAGTAAGATTTAATGTTACAGAGCAGTGTTTACATAACCAGTTTAGCTCAGCAAAAAAAAACTGATAAACAAACGTACTTAGATTTTGCTCACACTCTGACAACACTGGGTACTGAATGGGTTAAGGAACTTGATTGCGGGGATTCTTTCCAAAAAATTGTCCCAGCAGGTATTAATGGTGGATTTTTTGAATAAGGTACCAAGTCCGATAAGGGTATGGCTTATTGATAAGGGTAAACAAGAGTCTGTTTTGAACTTAGCTTCGCTTGCAGACGATTACTGCGCTAATCGCCAAGAAGCAGTTCTAAGACAAGGGAGTGGTTCTTACAATGGAAAAGGCGGACCACAGGGCGGAAATAATTACCGTGGAGGAGGTAACAATGGTAATGGTTATGGCAGGTATCGGAATGGTAATGGTTATCAAGGTAGTCAAGGGAACAGAAACAATGGAGGTAATTCGCAGAATGGTGGAGGAAACCAAGGGAATGATACTAGTAACTATGGGAACAGTAACAATGGTAATGGTAACAATGGCAATAGTGGTACTAGAAATGGTTCAGGTAATAACGGTACGAGCAATGGTACTGCAGCTTCGGCTTACAATGCGCAAGCAAGGCCGCAAGCTAACGACATTACTCAGTCTAGTAGGAGAGCGCCTTTAAAGGCGGACGAGCCACGTAAGTGCTACATTTGTAGCTCGAGCTCGCATTTGAAAAGGGATTGTCCCAACAATGGTACCAAAGCCTCAGTGGGAAATGTATGTACTCAATTGCCTAGTGTACATAGTGGAAAGGAGGTTAGCTCTTTTAAAGGTAAAAGTGGTACACACTCAGTGGAGAGCCAGTTATGTAAGAAATGCACAATTAATGGAAAGCCTGGTAGTTATTTGCTGGATACAGGTGCATTTATGGATGTGGTTTCAAGTAAAATGGTGGAGCCTAGTTCGTTCACAGGGAAACGAGTTGTTTTGTCGTCAGTTGTAAGTCAAAATGTAACAGACTTTCCGGTGGCAAAGGTAAAATTGGCAACAGAAGATGGCTACATTATGCTGGAATGCGGCGTGTCGCCATTTTTCAAGGACGAAACGTACGACTTTCTGCTTAGCCAAAAGTCTTGCGAAAAGCTACAGAAAATTGAAACAAAGGTAAACAACACACGGAATGCGATAGCTAGGTCGAAAACAGGTATCAATGGAAAGAAAAGTAACGAAAAACAGGCTGTAGATGAATTTATTGATGGTGACGTATTGGATGGTCTTTTTAAAGTTGAAGATGAGGAAACGGAGGAAAGTGTTAGAAATGTTGCAAGTGAAAATAAGGTAATTGCTGAAATTAGTGTCAAGGTCGAAGATAATGGGCTTGCACAAAATGATACAGTTGTCCATTCACAACACGTTTTAGTCAGTAAACAAGCTAGTGTTGTGGCGGACTCTGTAAGGAGTATGGAAATTAGTGAAACGGTTCCAGGGAAAGAAAATGTAGGTTTGTTGGCAGCAGGAATTCAAGACTTGTTAGCTGTTAAAGCTGAAGTTTTAAGGCAAGGGCAGGTGCTTGATCCTGGGTTGGAGGGATGTCGAGTGGCAGCTGACATTGAAGGTACATCGTTTTTTTTTGGAAGGATGATGACTTACGTAGGAAATGGGTGGCAGCAAATGGCATCAAAATGTGTGACCAGGTAGTGGTACCAAAAATGCTTACGGAGCAATTGGAAAGGATGGCACATGTTAATGCCTATTTTGGGCACATGGCCACGGAAACGAACATTGCCAGGTTGCAAGAAGTATTGCATGGGCCAAGAATGTGTGCACAATGTAAAAATTGGATAGAGTGGTGTGAAATCTGTAAGAAATATAGAAAAGGTGTGAGGAAGGGAGAGGACGAACTGATTTTAGTTCCGGTGGTGGCAGAGCCTTTCAGTAAGGTGGAAGTGGATTTCGTAAAGCCTTTCAAAGTGACGTCTGGCGGAAATACGCATGTCTTAAAGGTTTGTGAGAGGGCGACTAGGTATCCTGAAGCAGTGGCTGTCAGGGGGGCTAACTCACACATGGTAGTGAATGAAAGCTTAGCGATTTGTTCAGGGGTTGGGTTCTCGGTGGAACTCCAATCGAATGTTGGAAAACCGTTGGTTTCTAAACGGGCAGCTTGTTTCTTGAAGGAGTGTGAAATCGGCCTTGTAACTAGTATGCCTTATCATTCACAGTCTCAGGCTGTAGAAAGGTTGCACAGAACGAGGGTAGACTGTAGCAGGGCTTTGGATTTGGAGTATCCTGACAAAGGGAATGATGTTTTAGCACCAGCTAAGTTTACAAGTACGTCTACTTTTTGTGAGACGGCAAACTTCACTCCAGCGGAGTTAGTTCACGGAAGTAAGGTGAGGTTAAAGAGGGAAATCGCAGATGGAAAGAAGGAAAGATGGAAAGATGAGTTTGCACAAGTTACTACTAGTAATGAGGTTGGAGTCAATGTCATGGTAGTGGAAGGACAGAATGGAGTGAAAGGTAAAGAGTTATACAGGCGATCTCAGGTGTGGGATTCAGGAGGGAAACCTGGGAATGTCACGAGCAGACAAGTAAATGAGGAAGCTATTGGTGGCCCTCTGTCTGCAAGGGTAAAGCAAAAGTGTAGGTGCCTAGTTGTAGTGAAAGTGGAAGCAAAATCTGCTTTATTGGTTATAAACACGAAGAAAAAAGTCAAGTCTAGGTTAGGATTGACTGGTGATGGCTTGCACATGTTAAACAACTATGCAAAGTTGGTATTGCCTTTAGCTGTTAGTGTGAACAAAGGGGCACCAGACAAAGTGGGAGGGGGCAGTAGTTGCGGGAAAGCTTTTCACAAGCTGCAGTGTGTGCTTGCTTCTCCCAAAGTGTTGTTGAATTCTGTGTCTGACGAAGTTTTCTTGTTGTTGTTAACATGCAAGGTTTACAGTGTTATTGTTAGCATTGTTTGGATATGTGTTGCATGTTTACTTTTTTGCTGGGGAAAGGGGGACAAACGCCCTAATGCTGAGTGTAGGGGGGTTTGCCATGGCAAAAATGTGTTTTCTCCAGTGGTGAACAGTACTTTTGAGTTGGATCCAGGGAGGTGGATTGTTGGTGTGGTATTTTGTGGTATGGTGTGTTTAGGGTGGCAAGAGAAGTGATGGAGCGAAAAGAAAGTTTTTTTGAAGGCTTTCTTGTGGTGTGTTGTAAGCATAAGTGGATGGATTGCTCGTTAAAGAGAGAGTTTCCTGAGTGCTGCAGAGTGTAAAATTGGTGTGTCGTATTTGGTGTGTCAGTGGGGCCGTTTGGTATTGTGATGGTCCTGTTGCCGTGTTGTGGATGTGGAGTGGTGTTGTGGAGTGCAGTGGTGTGTAGAAATGTGCAGAAGAGTGCAGCGGTGTGCAGCAGTTGTGCAGTATTGGTGTTGGTGCAGTGCAGCCGAAGTGCAGTGGTGTGTTTGTGCTCAGAGGGTTGGGGATCACCTTTGCCTTCTGTACAGCGTTCCTGGTGATATGCATCACTAGTGGCCTACACTTACCGTGATTTGTTGTGGACGAATCACAGCGTTGGGTTGGAGGTGTAAAGTTGCCATCTCTTGCTTGCTGACTTGACCGTAATTACCTAATGACTATAATTAGAGCTAATTATGGTGTTCTACTCGAACGATGAAAAGAAACATTGGCCAACTTTGGAATGCCGGGTTTTTGGTTATTGTTCCACGTGCGAGACACTTGCGTTCCTTTTACGGAAAGTGTTTCATATTTTGTAGCGGCAACGAGCCCTTATAATGAAGATGGTTTGGCGCGAAAGGAGGTCTTTCCCAACAAGAACGCAACAAGGACAGAACTCTATGCACGAACTGTCTTGTTGGACAATTTCTTGATTCATGTGCGGATTGTTAAATGTTTATTTTTTGTAAATTGCGTTATGTCTAAGGAGAAAGTAAAGAAGGTTAAATTTAACAAGTCTGCAGTGAACCCTTGAAATTACAGCTGCAAACGTTATGCTCTTTCACACCTGAAAGTAACTAGGACTCTGACGAGCATGATATACACAAAATGCTAGGTTAAAAAGTGAGAACAGTGGGAACTTGCAGGTTAAATTCCTAAAATCTTACGAGTTGGAGCTCATTTCAAACGAGTTCCATCTTTTAAGATTGTATGACTTAGGTTGTTTCAATCTGCATTTTATTTCTCTTTTATAATCTTTTATTGATTTTTTTCCTTCCTTGTTTTGTGGCCACTTTTAATTTCGGACTGCAAATAAGTGGACATTGCTCTCCCTTCTTTGTTCGAAACAGTTTCCTTGCTGTATGAATGAATTTATTATCTGCTAATATAATGCTCATTCCTACAAAAGGGATTGATGATGACAAAGGGAAACCAATTACTAGAAACACGTGCAAGAATCACTTAAAATTGACTGCAATTTCGATATATGTCACGAATCATTGCTACCTTGCAAATTGTGTTTGGTCACGTGGAATGTGGCATTGTCGGCGGACTATGTAGGTTTTAACTTTTGGACTTTCTGTGATGAACTAAAAAAGAGAATCCGTGTTTCCTTAAGTCTACTCCTTAAACCAAACGATGATAGGTATGTGAATTTTCTGGGCTGCGCCAAAATCTCTGAGCAACAAGCCCGTTAACATTGTCACATTGAACAAATGTGGAAGAGTTGAGGCTAGGGAGGGGAGAGGAAAAGAGGGGGAGAACAAGATGAAGAAGAATAGAGGGATGGGAAAAAAGGGAGAAAAGAAAAGAGGGGAAGAGGAGTGGGAAGTTCTATTGACACTTCCAAAATCTCGGCAGGGGGGGGGGGAAAGTCCCATTAACATTGTCCCATTGAACAAATATGGGCGGGTTACGGCAACAGAGGGGGAAAGAGAGGGGAAATGGAAATAGGAAAGAAGAGGGAAGTCCCGCTAAAACTTCCAAAATCTCAGTTGATAATTTCCATGGGACAAACATTGAACAAACATGGGAGGATTTTGGCAAAAGTGGTGAGGGAAGCAGATGGCAGGAAAAGGAGGAGGAAGGGGAGAAGAGGGGGAAGAAGAATGGAGGGGTGAAGGAAGAGAGGGGAAAGGAAGGAAATGGGTATAAGTGAAGAGGGTGAGGGAAGAAGTGGGGGAAGTCCCGTTAACACTTAGATCACATGAGATATTCATATGTCAGTGTACAGAGGAGGACGGGTCAGGTTCAAACCAGGTCACGTTGTGGACGAGTAAAATTAAAGAAACAGTCAAACAGTTAAATATGCAAACGCATTTACTTTCCTAAGAGAACCAAACACCGGGAGAATCTAAGGCTGAGAAACTCAATCCAATCCATCGTGCACCATGCACAGACCCGGCTAGTTAATATTACTACACATTGCCAGGGACATACACCCATACAAAGAAGCAAAAGTGCACATTTCATGACATTTCCCTAGGAATCTGAGTGAAGTGAGCAACCAGCAACACATTATTTAGGGGTTAGGTCTCCCAGCCAAGACAATTCTACGTCGAATCGAAATTCAACATTATAAAACGCTCTCCGCAGGTTGATTTTATGGCAGGCATGGGCAACCTGTGGCCCGTGAGCTGCTTGCAGCCCTTCGACCGCAAGCCCAGCCTACCACGGCCTAAAAAAAATCACTCCTAACTGGCCGACGTAGTTTCATCCAGACTAAAATATGCAACATATATCGTACTGTGTCTCGAACAAAACCCTGCATAAGAATTACAGCATTCCATTCACAAACGAATAAATTCATGCTCAGTTATAGAGTAGTAGAGGCCCAGAACTGGTTACAATTACTTTTTTCTAAGTCTGGCCTGCATGAGAAAAAAATTGCTCACCTCTGTTCTATGACAGCATCTTCCTGGCTGAGCTGGTGGTCTACAAAAGGTATGACCCAAAACAATGCTTCGTTTTTCGTACATTGTACGTTTGTGTCGTCATTGATGGCTCTAACACTGCTCAAAGAAACAGGTTCACAATCTAAAAGCTACATTCGACCCCTCTTGGAGTATGCAAGACACAATTTCAGAGCTGGGACCGAATTCATATTGATTTTGCAGGACCGATCAATAATGTGATGTATTTATAGTGGTATTTATAGTGGCCACCAAAACAGCCGTCTTTCCTGGTTTAACGAAAAAAAAGTCAGTTAGGTCAGAAGAACTTCAGGGTTAAGTTAGGTTTGGGGTAAGGATTAGGTTTGTAAGGAGGCCTACCAGCAAAAAGACCCCCTGGACCTGGGGACCTCCTAGCAGGGGAGAGGAGAGGACCAGCCAGGAGGCTGGCCCGAAGGCTAACTGATTTTGCATGGCCGGGCGGCTGCTTTTATGCGATTTGGTTACCCCTGGCAACCGCGAAATAGCCGGGGTATTATGGGTAAAGAAGTTTCTCGAAGGTTCTAGATGCAGGAACCGGAAAGGAAAAATTACAAGGCATGCGCCCTTCAAAGGAAGATTAAACAAGACCTTTAAGCTTGGCCATCGGCCCCAACAACTGTCCACAAGATTTGCAACAACACGTGAGGTTTAGCTCAAACAGCAGTACGTTAATCGATCTTAGCTAGGCTTTATTAGACTTGGGGCGCGACGTCCACAAATTTGATAGGCGTCTTGGTCTCGGCTGTGCATCTCTGGCTTCTCACAGACCCGGGTTCGATCCTGGTGAATGGAATTGTATATGTACGGGTTTTTTTAATCCGGTTGTTTCCCCACCCTTTGCATGAGGGTTTCCTTCGTGTTCTCCGATTTCCTCCCACATGCGGGAAAAACAACTGAAATGATGGTGGTAACACTGAAATGATGGTGGTAACTTCCACATAACTAACATCTGCCGCTAGGCCTTAATAAAGCTCTAAGCTTACTAGCCGACATCTACAATAGAACAGTGACATTTGCCGCCATATTGGCACCAGGTTGGCACCCGTATGGGTTTTGGAGGGCATAACTACATGGTGCACTACATAAAAATGGAGGGAAAAACAACGGAAGAGCGGATTTCTTAAGTTTAAAATAACGTTGTTTTCTCCAACAACAAAAATCGCGCGTTTTAAGTCTAAGAAATCACTCTTCACAGCATCGGCTACAGTATGAAGCCATTCTGTTTCTCTCTGCAGTGCCCCTTGCAGCTAACCCATTAAGGCTCCAGCATAGAGTTATGTACAATAATACTACGTCGTGTACTCTGCTCTATTCAAATCCAACATCACGTATTACGCAACACGGGTTGTTCATTGTGGTGCGCCCCTACCCGATGGGGGAAGGTTGGTGTGAGAACCACACTCACCCTGTAAAAGGTGACAAGTTCTAACCGAGCCGTGGCAATGGCCACGTCGATACGGCATTTTTTATAACTTTTTTCAGGCATGCTTGCAACGAGTTCCCCAAAACAGCGCTGAGAACAAAATTGTACTTGCCGAGGTAGCCTACCAAGCCGTTCACATGATCTTCCAGTGTTCTCCACGTTCAGTCAGCGCTGTCGTGAAGTTAGGAGTAAATTAAGACACACGCTAGTGTGTCCCCGCCAAGATCCAGCAATAACCCTAACGTCCGTCCTACCCAGATAAAATGTGCTGTACTGTACATGAGTATGCCTAAGCTGTAAAATACACAAGTGTCTAGTGAGGCACTTGTGTATTTTACAGCTTACGCAGTTTGACTTGAGGGAAAATAACAAAGAGACAGAAAAAACTGAAACTTCGTTTGATCGGGTGACTTGGGCCACCTGACAAATCAAAACTGGTGACACAGCTTAACGTTTTACTGTTGATAACAAAAAGCGTGAATAACGTTGATATTTATCTAATGACTGGTTTTTGACTAGCTAGCTAACTGTACGAAAATAAAGTATGCCATTGTGGTGTATACAGCTAAAATTTCGTAGATACCTACAGTTTAACTGTGCAATGTGTCTTTTGCTGGTTTGGGGTTAGGGGAAGCGTAAATTCGAAGTTACCAGTCAATATCAATACTATTTTGTGGCCAGATTTACAACGTTTTGTTTTGTTTTAGTTTAGAGCCGGACCCAAACCAGGTCATCTGCACCACGATGACGAGAGGGACAATTTAGCTAGAGAAATCCAAGAGGAAAACCTAATATCTGGCATGTCGCAATCGACATGAATACGAGACACCACAGGGCCCTCTCATCTCATTCCAGCATTTTTAGTTTGTTTATTTTATTTGCTTTTAGGGTTGTTGTTGCTGTTAGATTTTAGGGAGCACGAACCCAAAAAATGAACACGAAGACATAAGTACGCAACACGACAACAATAGCAAGAACAAAAACTTGTTGCGTTTCCCATTGTTAAATAATGCGGGTTCGGGAGATTTCTCGACAAAGATTAAACCTACTACACCTACTAAAGTCAAAAGAAAAACAAATGACTGTAAAACTGGATTTCGGCTCTTCGTCTTATAATTGCGAAGGAAAAAAATGGAGCTTATCAATTTTGACCCAAAAAAATGTGATATCCCCCCCCCCAAAAAAAAAAAACTTGTCAAGGATTCCCACCAGGTTTTTTTGCAGTTTGAAGTCATGGTATCAAACTCCAAGCTCTTTCACCAAGTCTCTTTTACTAAGCCTTTAAACGTTACTTGATATGTGCGCAGTAAGACATTTTCTAATTTTTCATTTATCCTTTGAACTGTTAAGAGGAGGGATTAACTTGGCTAAAGAGCGTGGCATTTAGTATCAAGACTTAAATCCGTCGAAAAGCTTGGTTGGAATCCGTAACAAGTTTTGTTTTGAGGAGATTGCATATTCTTTAAATTCGTTAAAGCCTTTGTTGTTGTTATTGTTTCACTGTTGTTGCGTTGTTGTTGCTGCATGTAGGCGGCAAGCGGAAAAAGTAGGTGTGTTTATCTGAAGCTAAAGTTTTATAGACTACAACGAACAGCTGGGCAAATTACTTACATCTACATAATTAAAATTATATGATGTGCGTGCGTGCGTGTTTGTACCTCTACTCCTCCGGAACTAAAGCACCTACAAAGATGAGAGTAGGACCAAACGAAAGATAATTAAATTTCACTTTTAATAGACCTATTTTCATCGCTGTAACTTGGTATTATCACCCTCAAATAAGCGAAAGAACCTCAAAAACTAACATCAAAGTTTTTTTTTACCCGTATGATGTTTGTTCATGACGTCATAGTTTGTTCATGAAAACCTCCTCGAGCAAAGAGAGATGATCTTGAAAAGGGTGCACGGAGACGTATTTTGCAACACACCACATATACATCTTAAAATTGGTTTTATACTAACTGACTTGATGCAGGGAAAAATCAAAACAATTGATTTGGTTTTAAAACGGTGTCAAACATTCGTGTTTCTGTAGCACGGAGTTGAGTGGATTGAACGAGCAAAGCGAGCGATTTCCACGTAAAGTAAACCTTTTGAATGTGTGGCTCGCTTTGTTCTACCTTCGTAGGAGATTACAACCGACGTTCTGCAGATGTTTCTCCAAGTGAGGGATCATCAGAAAGTGAAGTGATAAGACGCCCATGGAAAAATCTGTACTGAGCAGGACGTAAAGAACAATATTCTTAAAATAAGTGAAACAAGAAAACCCATATAAAGTGTTTACTAACACAAATTACAATACACATGATGTGTGGTTCTTGGTGGTATTCAGTCAAGTTTCTGAGGAAATGTTTGCGCTGGTTGAGTGAGCGAAGCGAACGAAAATCAGCGTTTGTCATCATAAACAGGGCTTTTTCGATAATAATTACTTTATTTTTTTGCTTGACTCCTTGGACGTAAAAAAATAATATTGACCTTCTCCCGAAATAACCGATATCGTATACTACACTCTTATAATTTGCTTGATCGTTTTTTCTGTGTTAGGTCTGTCTGTATCATATGTTTTGCAGCAAGAAGTCTTTTCGAGCGCAGCGAGACAACGCGGAATGAGCGAGCGAAGCGAGCGACTCCGCTAGTATGATTTATATGTAAAATGATTGAATTATGGATGACTAGCTGCAATTTTGTCCCCAAAACGTGTGGCAATGGTTTTTGGTTCGTCGGATGACACTTTCTAGAACAAAAACGTGACCAAAAATTAGCTGATTTCATGTTGTTGACTGGCTCGCTAGCTGGCTTGGCTAGCTAGCTACTAGTTGCCCAGAAGACGTGTTAATTTCCATAAGCCAATTGTGACTGTGTTGGAAGACGTTACGACATGAAAGTTGCTGTGTTCAATGGGGGGGGTTGCCGGGGCGGTAATCCTGCATACCTTCGCTGGTTTGGAAATGAAGACTCCTTGGTTTAGTGAGCTAACTTGTGCGTGGGAGGACTGTCGATTGTCGAAGTATTGTTCGTAGCAGTGACATAATTAGGGGTGGTGCAAAGGGTTCAAGGCATCCGGGCCCAGGAGGGAGGGAGCCCAAATAAAATAAAATTCACTACATTGAGGAGGGGCCAAGATTTTGTCCTTGTACCCCTCCTTGGAAAAAGCTAGTTGTGGCACTGGTCCGTATAAGCATTCTTCGGTATTGTTAAAAGGACTGAATGGGTAGCGTACACGAATTTTCGCTGAGGCGTGTGACGCATTGGTCAGTTGAGCGTACTGACGTTGTCGTGGTACATCTTGCTTGTGTAACTCCTGCGTACTAACTATAACTAACTTAGCAAAATCCGAAATCCCCAGGCATTTTCGGGACAAGAAGGGTTCTGTGGTGTCCCGTGCTCATTTCGATTGTGGCATGTCAAAGATCCTGAGTTTTGCAGGTTTTTCCGTCATCAAAAATTCTGGGTGATCCTGGATTTCTCCAGTTAAACTGTCCCTCTAGTCTTCTACAGTGGGGTAAATGCACAGTTTAGGTTCGCCCCCCTTTAAGTAAAAACAACAACCACAAAACAACAACAAACAACGACAAAATCCATCCACCATACCCAATCAACAAGCAAACAACACGGGAATTATTTTTCTGAAGTTTGGAGTTTGGTGCGGGGTTGTCGGGGGGTGGAGGGGGGGGGAGGATATTAAAGACGTGATCACAGCAGACAAAAATAAACAAAACTGTGGTATTAATGCCGTAAATACTCAAGCATAAAAATTATAAAGCTTGTGTCGACAGGGTGTGTTGCATGATTGGTTCCGAGCGAGTTTCGAAGTGACACGACGGTTAGAGGTGGCAAAGGACCGTCTCCTTTGGTAATTGGTTCCGGTGCTCCTTCTGCCTGCTACCCTCTCTTCTCACCCGATTTGAAGCTCGTTCCTTTTTTTTTTACTTTTATTTCACTGAGCCTAAAAGCCTTTATGCTATGCGCTCACTACTCACAGCTACTTAAGACTACTTACGCTAACACAATCCACTCCTGCAACCCCCGCCCCACACAACAACTGCATCACTGACATGGCCTATGCACCCTTACTGACCAAATCCTCAATCCTCAATCCTCTTACAACAATACAGCACGACGGGATCGCAACAACGAACGAGGACGAGGATCCGCGGCGGAGGGCACTCCACGTGGATCCCAGCCCCGTTTGCGTTAAATGAAAAGTGGAAGAAAATAAACACATGTAATAAATTTACTGAAACAAATTTTAAAAAATAACAGATAAAAAAAAACGTTCAACAATTCACAACATTGCAACCTCTGCTTTCCAAACGTTGATTTCATTAAATGACAAAAAGGAATACAGGAACTGAATATAATTAATTACATGAAACAATTTTTGAAAACAACGCCACCTCAAACGTCAAAAAAAATCGTGCAAGAATTCATGTTAATTACTACATTGCAACCGTTTTCAAAATTAAACGTTGCTTTTTTTCGTTGCGTGTAGCATTGCGTCTTAACGAATATTCTACACAAACTTTCTTCTGCCTAAACACAACAATGTATTCCACTCACGCTCACTTGCTCTCAACAATGCACGTCGGACTGATAGCTGCAAAGCGGGCGAGAAGAAGGATAACGCCCGCTTCCTCATGCTGGAATTTAACAATGGCTCGGGCGCTGCGCGCCCTCAACCTTGTTAGAGCCCAGCACTCGATATCCTATACTCCTTGCAACACTTGACTGCAACTACTCCGTCCTCCTTTTCATGCAGGAACCATATCATTCTATTTCTTGGATGGGGATAATGTTTGTATCACAACTGATTGTTTAAACTTGACTTATGTGACGTTCCTATTCTTGATGTATCTGTGCTCAAGCCTATTGTTACTTGCCCTTAACAACCAAGGTAGGTGGAAGCCTATTCTGGCATTCCAACCATCGAATCCAACGAATCCTGATGTTACCCACTTTTGGCCTATCGATTTTACGCCTTTAACTTTTACCAGCCCAGCTATTAGCTTATTGATTTAGGGACCAATATTGAGCTATGAATTTGTTACCATCCTTTTAAAGACGTATCAATTGGCGGGCGAGCACATTACCACCATATTTATCACCATTAAACCTGAACCAAAGTGAGCAGAAGGTAATTCTTTGACTCAGTTTAGTCCCTAGCTTAAGTTAGTCCGTGTGTCAACTATCAAGACGTTACTATCAGTTAATAAAGGAGTATTTTTGGTGCATCGGCCGGGAATCGAACCCAGGCGTGAAGGCGAGCATTCCACCACTGAACCACCGATGCACTCAAAATAGTCCATGTATCAACGGATGGTTACCACCCGTTGATACAAACTTCAGCAAAACGTTACAAGCCTACATGTAAATAAACAAAAACATTGTATGTGGAATATCGTAAGTTGAATGGGGTCCAAGTTTCACTATAGTTGAATGGGGGTCATTTGTTAAGTCGGCGGCGTGGTGGGGACAGGGCTGCCAAGAGGTTTCAGCCGTTGAAAGATTTTGATTTTTTAAAAAGCGCAAAGTTGTCATCCATCAGACTTAAGCGCAACTCTAAAACGTGGCGCATTGCAACAGTTTGTTTTGGAAGACCCAAAACACACGAACAATACTCCAAATCATGCGAAGTGAAATGACACAACAATGAAACGACAGTAAACAATAGAGAACAATCAATCCGACCGTTGTTAATAAAAACAAACACAATGGCTGCACACAATAGGTTGCTATGTTATACTCCGTACCAACAGCTAAAGTGCCGAGTATAACATACTATTCTGCAGTGGTTTAAGAAAATACAACAGTCAGAATTGTAAAAATAAACTGTGAATAGATTATACGTAATTCTAATAAAAACTTTTGACCCGAAAATCTTTAACATTATTATGATAAAGTTCACTGCTCAAACTTAGTCAAAAACTTGAAATATTGCCGAACCATTCAAGTTTTAAAAAAATACAAAGCATTGCGCGAAGTTTGAAAAATGCGTTGTATGTATGACGGGTGGCAACTTGGCCCGTTTTTTTATATCACTGTCTTTCAATGGTTGAAACTTGGCAGTTTTTCTGTATACAATTTATTATTTATTATTTTTTTTTTGGTTTAGATTGTTAATTACGGCTAGGTGTTAGTGGCTACGAAAATGGACTTGTTCTGCGTTTCTTTGTGAATAAATTTACTGCTGCAAGGTACTGCATGTCACACACACTCGGCAATTTTTTGGAGCTTGATTTACCTAATCAAGCTCCTATACTCTAGCAAGCGAAGTCGGCATGGTATGACTCCGCATCACCCATGACATGGCCACCTACAGTAAAGGCTGTATCATCTTTGCCTTCCACAATGCTCCGCTAGAAGGCGAAACAAATACCGACGCGACAAGTTTGCCAAGTGACGTCATCGGTTGGCAGAATTTGGAACCCTTGTTGGTTAATTTGAAATTTCGCTGCTTGGTGTAGAGATGGCAGCACCTAGCAAACCTGCGCTTGCTTCTATGTCAATTGTTGATTTTAGTTGCCTTTTATGGTCTGATAACGATACGGCCTTTAATGTAGATGGCTTTTCCAAGACCGCTTTTCCTAAATAAATTGGACTGCGCATGCGCCGACTCTGACGTCAGTTGTGTTCTTTGTTGCGTCCATTCGTGGTCCAGAGGTACGTCAATTCGTCGGATCGACAACGACAGCCATGTTGATATCAGAGATAACAAATACATGACGCAACACTGGACCACCTGGACTAACAAACTAGTGAATAGTTATTATGAAACTTCTCCGAACGTAAAAATTGTATTCGAGTGTATTATGCTACAATTGGCAATGTGGAATTTACGTTAGGTTCGCTAGACAGCAACTAGAAGAAACGATCGCGGTCCTATGCGCAAGGCCAGCTGAGATAGTAGCTGCTTCCTTCCGGCATTGCCAATGCGCGACCTCCCGGCGTAGACCCGTGCGCCGCCACGCCACGCCACGCATGCCGCCGCCGCCGATGATTTTCCCAATATTCCGCACACCGTTGCTCATGAAAAATGATTTCTTCACGCTGCCGTTGCCTGCCGCCGTTAATTTTTCGGCGCGCCACGCCACTAGGTAGTTCTGCATTTTAATTCAAAATTTCAGTTTTAACTTTTTAACGAGTTTTTCACGATCTTAAAAAGGTAAGAAAGATTAACATCCTTGAAATGGCAAAACGAAACTCAAAACAAACAAATGTGGTGAAGTACTTACTCGTCATATTGTGCAAGTTATTCTTCACATTCGTGCAATGAGATTGGAGGTGTTAATGTTTTACACTTTTAACAATCTCCTGCTACAGCTCAGCCACCAGCCCTCAGTCGGTTTGCATGCATAGCATTCCCATCAAAGACCATAGCCATAAGTTACATTTATTTCTAACAACAATAAAAATTCCTAAACATTGTGATCATTCTGACTACCACAAGGCCTCGTCACAAATATGTGTAGGACAGCGTTTTTTGTTGTTGTTGTTGTTGTTGTTGTTATTGTTGTTGTACAAAATCATGCTCCATAGATCACAGTTGTGTTCTTGTTTTCTCAATATTCCAATATCATTCTTCAATCAAGTCGTCTCCTTTACGTTCTTCACCTTATTGATGATTTTTTTTACCGTTTTTTCAGCGATGTCGTTTAATCCGGTAGCAGTACATCAATATTCAGCCTACCTACTGTATTCCAAAGCAAAAACGCTAAGAAGACAGAAAAAAAACCATTTTAATACAGCAGTAAGGTTTCACGTGGACTAAACACTGCAGCAACATTGTTGCCTGAGAACTCAAAAAAAGCGTCACCTTATGCTGCATGCAGTTAATGCAGTTGCATGCAGTTGCCTGCAGTGAAATCAGCAGGTTACAAAAATAACGCCTCAATTTCTTGCCAGTTCCACCCTTCTCTCTCGGACACTTGGACACAAGTGTGCATTGTCCTTCCCTATCGCGTACGATTTTTGCACTGATTCGTTTGACCGATGTTGGATGACCGGTGGACCGGAGATCCGCTTCATTTACGTCTGACAGAAATTCAATTACTGGAGTCTGACCCGGCGCCTGCCCCATACTCCACCACGTGCCAAGACGCCATTATTCCGAGATAAATCGCGGCCAACTGTTTTTCATCCTTCACTTGCTTCGTTCGCCTGAGACGCGATTTGGAGCAAGAGGACGTTTCTGTGAAAACAAAGGCGCTTGCTTGCATGGCAAGAGCATAGCTTGGCTTGTAATCCAACTACGGTCGCCCAAGCTAATTAAACATGATCGGCCCTTGGCGATCTTTAGGATTTGCACACGAACACAGTGCCTCACGGCGTTTAATTGCAAATCAGAAAACTCGTCGATGTTCCGCGATTACATGGGATGAAGACAAGCATTAGCCAAAAGTGTTTTAGCTCGCCCACTAGGAAAATTAGTTTCAATGAGGTGCAATTGCAAAGGACAACGGCGGATATTCTCATTCTGTGCTAGTACCTGCCTGTATCTATGATAACCATACAACATATTAATAAACAAAAACGTATCGTTAAAAGTTAAAAGTAAGGGTCTAAAAGTCAAAACCTGTAAGGAACACGGACAAGCTTTGACTGTAAGGGTCTAGGTGTCAAATTTGGCCAGTAAGACGCTGCTAAGCATTAGACCCTTACTACCCGGTTTTTGACGAACAGCTGTCCGAAATCGTCCTATAAAGACCCATGAGATGATCCAATAATAGTGGGGTTGTGGGTTTCCTACTATGCTTTTAGGTTGACATTTTTTTTCGGTTTGGTAACATGGCAGCTATTCCAAGCAAGACAACCTGCTACAAACGTAAGCGTGTACACCCATTCTATCTGAGTTACTAAGTCATTAATAAATAGATATAAATCGCTGGAAATAATATTTTGGAAAATTGAATTTAGCCAACAGCGAAAATCGCGTACACTAAAATTAACGTAGTTGAGTAAGCCACCTTTATGCACTTACGTTTTTAATCGGAGTGCAACGGAGAGATATAAAGAGCTATGCAAGTGATCTGGGGGCGAACTGGGTGGACGGTTCGAACCCGGGTCATGCCACTCCGATTTAACGTAAGTGTATAAAGGTGGCTTACTGAACTACGTTATTTATAGTGTATGATTTTCGCTGTTGGCTAATTTCCAATTTACCTTACTAAGTCCTTAACATGATCACCGGGTAGTAAGGGTGTAATGCTTAGCAGCGTCTTACTGGCCAAATTTGACACCTAGACCCTTACAATCAAAGCTTGTCCGTGTTCCTTA
Organism: Lithobius niger; assembly: GCA_023313725.1. Taxonomy (NCBI): domain Eukaryota; kingdom Metazoa; phylum Arthropoda; class Chilopoda; order Lithobiomorpha; family Lithobiidae; genus Lithobius; species Lithobius niger. The sequence goes on from JAHWFP010079027.1 coordinate 32,251, forward strand.
CAGGTTTTGACTTTTAGACCCTTGCTTTTAACTTTTAACGATACGTTTTTGTTTATTAATCCGTGTTACTTTGAGAATTGTGGTGTGGTGGTGGATGAGGGTGGGGTATGTGTGACACCTTTATAAATAATTTGTTGTTTGTTTTGTTGCGCCGCCTTTAAGCTCGGTAAATAGCTATAGCCCTTACTAACCTGGCTATCGCTAGTGTTAACAATAGAAACAAATCCTTTAATCTTCAGTCTATGTCTTGCAGCTGGCGTTTGCTAAATGGCATTGATTCATAATAACAATGTTTAAAACAATGTAAAACAATCAATCTGGTCGTTTAGAGCTCCGTAACCCCTGAACCACTTGACCAATTAGAAAAGGCCTTATGGAAAGGGCACATCTACGGAGCAATACCTGTAAGATGAACTAAGAACCAGCTTTACAGGACAAATAGTTTGACCTGTAGAGAGGACAGACGAAAGGTACATCCTCAGAACAAGACCAAGAACAAGAAGTTGTCTATTTGGCCCCTCTCTGTATCTCGGGTTTGGCTGGACTGAATTTCACAATTTTTGGACTGTAGACAGGCCTTGACTAGTCAAGGCTAGATTCCAAATTTGGTTTAAAATTTTTTAATTTTGACGGAGTTATAAGCTCTCAAAGTTGAAAGTTTAACACAAAGATCCTAGGTCGACCCTTACTAACACTGGCTACCGCCAGTGTTAATTATTCAATTCATTTCAATTCCGAATTTCCTTTACTTCCTCCGTTTTCCTAACTTTTCTCAAATTTTCTTGATTTCAATTCAAAATTTCCTAGATCCGTTTCCAGAATTAAATTATTCCACTTTGTAAATTTGATATCTGTCTGTGTCTATATGATAACCATAAAACCTATTATTCAATGCATTTCAATTCCAAATTTCCTTTATTTCGTCATTTTTCCTCCAATTTTTCTTAATTTTCTCAAATTTCCTCAATTTAAATTCGAAAATGCTAGGCCTGTTTCCAGATTTAAATTATTTCAATTTGTAAATTTGATGTCTGTCTGCGTCTATGATATCCATAGAATCTATTATCCAGTTCATTTTAATTCTAAATTTTCTTTACTTAATCAATGTTCCTTCAATTTTTCTCAAATTTCCACAATTTAAATTCAAAATATCCTAGGCCTGTTACCAGATGAAGTTCTACCAATTTGCAAATTTGTGCTTCTAATACTACAAATATTATAGTTACGTGACATATCTGGAAAGAACGCTTAAACTACTTTGAAAAAATTATAACAAATTGTTCATTACTAAGCTAAGCCGCTCTCACTTACAGGATACACGATAGCGTTGGATGCCACTAGTTCCCCTCTGGGACATCAACGCCTTTTGTGCAAAATCCTTAATTTTACCGAATTATAAATGATAAGTAAGAATGATTTTGCTAAATAAATGTCCACGGAATGTAATTATGGTTAGTAATTGGCGTTACACCGTTTTATGCACAAACAACGACATGTAAAAGACATAGGTTTGGTCCTTTCAGAGCTTACAGGATAGCTGTAAATCCTAGGCCATACAAATCTTATTTCAAAGCATGAAAAAGCGACGAAATACCTAATTTGTGAGTGTGTAGCAGCTATAAGACTAATACCCAGCTGTTCCCGTGTTTCTTGGGACGGACAAATTAGTTCTTGCTGAGAAGTGCCAAATCACACATCGTAACTTCTGTTTTTGTGCATTTCTATTGTCACATGTTAAGTACGTCTGTTTTGATTTCCTAGAAGGCGCTAAAAAATTGTATATTATACAAATTTATGACATGTAAAAAAGCCACTATGTACGGACAAAGAGTGAAACAACAATGTAGTGATATTTGGATACTTGGAGCAATATCTTCACCAGACAAAAATGAAATTAAAAATTTAAACGACGTTAAAAACTGTAATTGCATATGTCGTTTAGGTTTTGTAACAGTTGGTTTTTTCTTTCATTCTCAAGCTAATGCATTCTGACAAGGCCACCTTTTAATGCTGCAGGTTTGTTTCTTAACCGGGACATTATGTCTTTGTTTCCTTTTTTCTCAGGCTAGTGTATTTTCACAACGCAAGCTTCGTTAACAAGAACGTCCTTTTTTTTTCTATTTCTGTCTCAGACTATAATAGGCACACAATCTCGACCATTAATTCTGAATGTTTGCTTCGTTAAATTATAAAATTCATTTCTTTCTTTCTTTCTTTCTCAGATTAGTACCTTCTCACTAAGGCCGCCTTTAAGGCAAAATATTTGCTACATAAAAGGATAGTTGTGGTATTCTTTCTTTCTCAGGGTAGCGTATTCTCACGAGAATACGATGAATATTTGCTTCTTTAAGTGGGACAGTTGGTTTTTTCTCAGACTAGCGTATTCTCACAAGGCCAGTCTTTAATTCTGTATGTTTCCTTCGTTAATGGACACAGGTGTTTCTTTTTTTTAGAATAGTATTTTCTTACAAAGTTTTTTTTATTCTTATTTCTTTGAGCCTTAAATCTGCCGAAGCAACTTAGTGCTTGCATGGCTGAACCGGCTCAATTTTGAACATTACCAGACTTTTTAGAGAAGAAGAAATAGCTGATAAAGGGAGGTGCCAACCCGGGTTCGATCCGGGAAACCTCCGATCATCGTAGGGGCCGAAAGATTGTCCATAATTGGCCAGAATAGTTCCCATAGCCGCTGAAGGAGCGTGGTAGCCTCTCACGCTACCCTGGCCGGCAGTCCTGGCGGGGACTTTGTCAAGGTCCCCTTTCCAGGGGTTCGACCAGATCCGTAAACTGCCAGGAACTAGGCTGAGCTCTCTCACAACTCAGCCACGATGACCACGATGTATTATTCTTTCTCAGACTAGTGTCTTCTCACAACGTCCGCCTTTAATGCTCATTGTTGCTTCTTAACTGAGACAGTTGTTTTACTCTTTCAGTCTTAGGCTAGTGTATTCTCAGAAGGTTAGTTTTTAAAGGCTGGTTGACACCAAATTATCATTGCAGCATCTAGGGCTATCGAGTTCTCGCTCGCAGGAAGCAAAGGAATGCACAACGCAAAATTTTAAACGCTACAAACAAGCCACGTGACTCCTTAATGATTGAGAAAAAATTTGGTACGCCTCCCTGCACCTGGAAAAAAGCTATAAAGATTAACGATATTAGTGTCACTAGATGGCGCCACGGAAAAATATAATGAAATTCCCCTGGCGCCATTTAGTGACACAAATATCGTTAATCTTTATAGCTTGTTTCCAGGTGAACGAGGGCGTACCAAATTTTTACTCAATAATTAAGGAGTCATGTGGTTTGTTTGTTGCATTTAAAAGTTTTGCTTTGTGCATTCCTTTGCTTGCTGCGAGAGAGAACTCGATAGGCCTAGATGCTGCAATGCTAATTTGGTGGCAACCGGCCATTAATGTTGAATGTTTACTTCGTTATAGTTGGGACAGCTTTATTTTTCTGTCCTTCTCAGACTGGTGTGTTCTCACAAGGCCAGTCTGTATTGCTGAATGTTTGCTTCGTTAATTCTTTTACTTGCGGTTTCTTGTTTATTTATTCAAAACCAAATTCAACACGGTAAAAGGAAGAGACAAATCATTGAAACAAGGCGAACAGGAGAACAATGATAACGCGCAACATTTTCCGACCGCAGCACATGACACGGTATTGCTGCAGTACGTAAATGCAGCAACCAGCTAACGGTGGGATAATGCTGCCGGGCTGCGGGCGAGGTATCAGGCTGTTGGTCTGCCGACGTAACAACTGTATTACAAACAAAAATGTCAAGTACGCCGTAAAAAAAAAGGGGTTATAAGATTGAAGTTTCATTTTACTTGTTAAAATGTACACGGATAAAAATTGGTGATTTTTAATTGAAATAATCAAATGTACAATTGAGAAAATTGCATCTGTTTAAGTGCTGTTGTGCTTTACGTAACGTATATGATTGGTAAAGCACAAATGCACTTAAACAGATGCAATTTTCTGAATAGTACAGTTGATTATTGCAATAAAAATCACCAATTTTTATCCGTGTACATTTTAACAAGTAAAATGAAACTTCAATCATATAACCCCTCTTTTTACGGCACACTTGACGTTTTTGTTTGTAATCCGTGGGCCTTTTTTACGGCTATGGTTTCGCGCTATAAAGGTTTATGCATGCAGTCGATTGTTGCGTGCACGAAGAATGGATCTGGAGTTTGCTGAGTGGCATTGTTCCCTAAATACAATGATTAAAACAATGAAAAAAAATCAAAGTGATCGTTTAGGGTCCCATAACTCTGGAACGGATCGACCAATTGAAAAAGTGGTCCCTGTAAGGTTGAAGCCCAGGGAAATTTCTGGCTCAGATCATGTTTTAGATTTTAGGTCGGTGCAGTAGTTTTTTCTGAAACCGTGTCAGCAAAGAAGAACAAGAGCCAGAACAACAACAAGAAGTGAACAGTTTTCAAATGTACGTGTGGCTTCCTACGTTTACTCTTGCACGGAATTGCATAAAAGTTGGTGGAAAGTTTGAAAAAGTTGCTATCTACTATCTGGCCAAGTTTGGTCGAAATATATTGAATAGAAACGGAGAAATTAATAGTTTTAGTTTTGCTGGAGAGAGGACTTCAATCCTTGTATGATAGCAAGCGCATGTTACGACGAGATTAGCTAGTTAACTAGCAAGCTGCTAGCCAGCTGCACTTATTGCTGGCTCCGAAATGATGTCAGTACAACAATTTCGCATATAACAAAGAAACGTATAATTAACGCTCAAAACGGAACGATGTTGTCTCCTGGCCTTGCTCTGTCAATGTGTGTATTCAACGGGTCACGTAATAAAGTCAAAACTTTTCAGAAAGTTGCAGTTTTTATTTTTATATCGTAAAACAGTTGAATGTAGGAAACGGTTGGCTATCAAAGTCCTAAACTGCCTGATGGATCGAGCGCCCAGTCGTAAAGACTCACTAGATGCCCGACATAAAAAGGACACTTTAGTAGACAGCCTTGTCATCATTCAAAACAGAGATTGAAATAGAGCTAGATTTGCTCAAATCGACCTAAACTAGCTGCCGTATACATGTTACATGTAAGAACTGTTTTTAAAACCTCTTTAACCCCTGCAGTGGCGTGTACAGACTAGGGTGGGCCCCTGGCACAATAGTACAGCTGTGCGGGAGGACATTGATAATAGTGTGGCCCAGATTATGCTAAATCCTTAACTCTGGACCCAATATATTCAGCAATGGTTTTCAAGCTTTACTTTAAGTTTGCTTGTATTTGGTGGGTGAGCAGGGGCCCCTAACGCAGGTGGGCCCCTGGCACCTGCCAGTCTGGCTATATGGTGTACACGCCACTGAACCCCTGGACGAACACTAGGACGTCTCACGTAAGAATGAGGGCGCGTTTACGTAACGAGACCTTCTCGCTCGCCGAAAGCTATTTGCTAGTCAACCGTTATTTATTTGCGATTAGTTTCCAGTTTCTGCTAAATGACTGCGGTAATACGCAACAAATTGAATGTATCATAAATAACAACACGGAACAACAACAGAACAAAGTGCCACAATAATTTTAAACATTACTTCAAAAGTGTTGTTATTTAATGCTACTGCCAAAATTTGCTATTCTCTCACAAAGAACAGCTTCTGGCAGTGATCAGACGACGGTAGAATAAATAGCTTTTTGCAGCGAGAATTCAACATCCAACACAGCGGGCAATTCGGGGTCATCGAATCGAAAACAAACCATCGAATGCTGGCATTAGAAATCAGTCCGCCGTCGTGTACTGCAGTAAAAATTGTTTTCTTGTTGTCATAAATCGACGTTGTCATGCCACATGCTTCGTACTTTGTGACGCGAGGCATGAGGAGAAGATCTGCGTCCGTGTTGTTGCCATGGTTATACGTTCAGACAACTCGAAAGCCGCATGCTCCGGGAAAGGCGAGAAGCAGCCAATAGATTTAGTATTAACGAAGAAAAAGTTAGCTTGCGAAAAAATTGTCGATACGTAAACCCGCTCTGAAAATGAGGGACGAAAAGCAAGCTTCCTGAAACCCCGACTACAGCGAACAGAGCGTAGTCTAGTGGCCCTCAACCCAGGATGACTCAAGATCAAATCGCTTCTCCAACCTACAGATCCTCAAGAGCTACCACATAGCGTTCGTAGTTGTTTTCGAAGAATAAGTAAAATCGCTATATATAAAAGCAGACTTGGTGTATGCCAGCCATTCCTGACAGCTTTTTTTTTTCGGGGGGGGGG
>JAHWFP010079027.1:38594-49739 GCA_023313725.1 Lithobius niger
TACACACGAACACTAGCATCCATCGTTCCTGACTTCTATAACGTTCAGTTGATTGCTGTCCTTGACAACAGTATAATACAATACATGGTGTCATTAAAATGTCAAATCACTCTGGTAGTTTTCTGAACCAATGGACATGTTGGATATACGAGGCTACCTTTCGTGAGTGTGTGTGTGTCTTGAGTCTGAAGATCTATCGTTTTGTGGGGGTGGGGGGGGGGGAGAGCTGAGAAGTTGGGTGAGTAATATGCTTTAATAAGGTATCTTTTGAAAAGCTTGCTATTCATTTCAAAGATAGCCAAGACGCTCAGACTCAGATTCGAATGTCGAAACTTTCGAAGTTTCTTTTAGTATACGGGCTGTGATGACGTGAGCCATCAAACACTAGACCACAGTAAATCAGTTAACAGTTGCTCACTCTTGGTTGCTACGGGTGTTTACGTACTCCTGATAAAATCTATACTTTGATGAAATCCAAACAAGCATGCAACTCCTCATAAAAAATACAACCGTAAAGAAAGGGCTTCCCAACGAGAAACCGCTTTTCCATAAATAATGTTAGGCTTTGGTGATATGATAGCGGAGGCGTTTTAAAGTTACCTCCCTTCCAAGTTTCGAGTGTTCATTAGGAGAAACTCATCCTTCCGGCACGAAGTGGGTTTCGATAAAGCAAGTTAGATGATGTGGACCAGTTTCCCCAAGTTTTAGTTCATTCTGATAGAAAGGGCTTCACCTCGGCTGTCATGCGAAAAGTGATTCATCTCTATCACGCCTTTTCTAATCCATAACCATAAATCTTCATATTATTCTTCACGTCAGAATTCGCTCGTTCGCATCATCATCGCTTTTCTGAATACTGACAAGATCCTTGACGTCATTAGAATGAGCTTGTCCCCTTAAAAATGAACACATGGTTTGAGAGAACCAGAAATTACTGGAAATTTTGTTTCTAGAAAGGCAAATGATAATTTTTGTGCCGCTTCCCCCACCCCTAAAATTGGGTTAATTTTAGTGAAACGCGGTGCAAGGCAGAGAAAAGGAGCTTCTGACCCTAAGATGATGTCTGTCTGTCTTAACGGTAACTTTTATTTTATTTTATTTTTTTAATTAATTTCTTTTGAGCCTTAAGTCAGCCGAAGCAATTTAACGCTCGTGTGGCTGAACCGGTTCTATTTTGAACATAACCAGAATTTTTAGAGAAGAAGAAATATCAGATAAAGGGAGGTGCCAACCCAGGGATTCGCTCTGGAAGAAAACCTCCGATCATCGTAAGAGTCGAAATATTGTCCAGTATTTGCCAGAATATTTCCCATAGCCGCTGAAGGAGCATGGTAGTCTCTCACGCTACCCTGGCCGGCAGTCCTGGCAGAGACTTCGCCAAGATCCCCTTTCCAGAGGTTCGACCAGATCCAGATCCGCAAACCTCCAGCAACCACTCTGAGCTCTCTCACCACTCAGCCACGATGACCACCCGTTATCCGAACCCGTTACCCGATTCGTTAAAAAACCTGAAGCCAACAACAGCAGATAATCATGATTCAGGTAAATTATTCAGAAATAAATTTAAAACTGAAAGATTTCACTGTTAAAAATTTCCTTTCAAATCACTGGTCAGATTTCAGTATAGTGGACGATTTTTACATCACTTTTCACGATAATCTCAACTATAAGATCATCTTGAGGGCAGGATTTAGCAAAACTCGTTTCCTCTTAAGTGACTCCTTAACCTATCAGTATTAAAGAAAAAACCACTTTAAGCGCATAAAATACAGATGTATGCCTTAAAAAAATAATGTTTTATAGGAGCTGAAACGAGAAAAATACATTTAAGCCATCAGTGTTGCAATAATACGTGTAACAGAAGCTTCAAATTTGTAAGTCTGAAAAAAATACTTAATGCAAGGAACAGTACAAAAAAAAAGTATCAGCTTTGAGTTGGTGTGAACTTGTCATTTGTGTTGTGTATTTTTAAAGTGTCTTGTGACCAAGGGAAACAAATTAAGTATAGCGTTTCAGTTGATGTCTTGTGGTGCTTTCTTGTATAAGAAAGGGACATGTAAGCCATCAGCAATATACTAATAAGTGTAAAAGAATCTCCAGCAACCAAAAAATAAGCTGGATCTTCTTTAACACGTATTAGTGCGACACTGATGGCTTACATGCCTTTTTCTTGTATCTGTGCCTTTACAGCACTAAATTTTCTTAAGGCTTACAAAGCTGGAGCTTCTGTGCGACGCTGATGGCTTGCATGTCTTTTTCTTGTAAAAAGGTTTTCTTTAACGACACACATTAGCTTCATTTAAAATAGTCTCGACACCGTGTTACATGGATAAATAGGCCTATTCTGTAGTCAAATTCTCCCGGTTAGCTGCTTCAACTTACGAAACTAAAACGGCAGGTAAAAATTAGGTCTAAAATTAGGCCTTATTTACATCACGTTGCCACGGCAACGTCAAGTCTCCGCACCATGTTGCGTAAATGAATAAGCGTACTATCGAACCCAATTCTCAATTAGCTGCTCCTTACGAGATTAAAATGGCAGGTGAAAATTAGGCTTAAGAGCTGACAAGTACGCCTAAAATCTAAAGCTAGGCCTAAAAGCTGACATATTCATAACCGGCAATGGTGATAGTTACTATTTTTAGATCATATAATAGATAGTGCCATCGTAGTGCGCCATGGAGGTGTACGCCTGAACATTTTTGAAAGTGGCAGAAGTGTACAGAAGACCGGTTGCGACTAGGTTGCTGCAGCCGCTTGTGAGAACTGATGTCAGTGGCTTCGGAGCTATCATTTCATGGTTCTGACTCATAACTTTGTTTGTGAGCCAAACCTTTATTTATTTATTTACTAGCATCGTACCCGGCTTCGCCCGGGGATTTGTTTGTCCCGTGGTTGTTTCCCAGTATTTGCTCGGTGCTACCTGATCGTTCACTGCAACAGTCGATTTTTGTTTGTGTAACACTCTCCCTTTCCGCCAATCCTCTCCCTCCCCTCTCCCCTCCTACTTTTATCCCGTCCTCTCCCTCTCCTCTTGGTTTCCTTCCCTTTCTCCTGTTTGCTGTATGTAGTTGAACACGTACCCGGCTCCCGGCTCCCATCTCACGTGCTTGTTTGTTTGTTCTCTTCTAGGTTCAGTTAATGCATAATCGTATGCTTAATGGTAACAGCTCACTTTGCCCCCCCCCTCCCCCCACTCCCAGTCTTTCGCTGTGGCTTAAGCGATGCGTACCGTGTGAAAAGGAAGTGCGCATGACGTCATGTAATAATTGTCCTTGAGATTACCACGGTGTTTAGTTAGAAGGATGATTGTTAGAGCAAATTGTTAGTCGAGGCAACAATGTGAGAATTTCAACTTCTTTTCAGGGCAATAACTCCCAGTTTCAAATTCAAATTCAAGAATTGACACACTCGCTCGTTTTCATTGTTCTCCTTCCGGGAGTCGTTGCGTTTGCTTCATTTCCGCTATGAGACTTTGGTTTGTAATGTACGAAGACTTACGACAGTCGTCAATAGCGTCTGCCACTCCGTGTTTCAAGCAGCATTCCTTGTAAGCTCCTGATAACAGTAAATTTTCGGCGCAGTTGTGCATCATTATCAAAAGTAGAACAACGCACACCAACAAGCAGCAGGCAGACGCCATTGCGCCTACTTTCGATAATGGCGCCAATGGCTTTTTATTATTTTTAATTTTTTTTTTAAGGAAATTAGATTATTTTTGTTATTTTAAATTAAAAATACAGTGTGACACGAAGCTTAAAATTAGCTTGTGTGTGTCAACAATTTCACATGATTACAACAGACAATTTACATTTGGAGATTAAAAAAAAAGAAAACAAAATTATAAAACAAGTATAATGCCGAATAGCTTACTCAGGCGCAGGAATTTCACAAATCTATATAACTAAGATCGTAATATTTGTTTGTTTGTTTGTTTGTTTGTTTGTGTGTCGCCAGATTCACACTGCTAACTATTGAAGTCGTATACTGCTAACTATTGAACTGTCCGTATAAGTAATGATTCTCACTGGCTGTTCAACAAAGAGACACAGTACTGATGACGTCATGTTTTTTTTCCCAGTCACAACATTTTCATGCAAACGGGATCTATGCCTCTTAATGTGCCGAGTTTGTTGGTTAATCTAGACATATACTAATGTGACCCCACTAAGTAGACGATTGGCCAAGTAGATGCGACTAATAATGGTGATTGAGTGTGCAATTCCAGCTTCAATGCGTAATTAACATTACGCTCGGGAGGAGCAACTGAGGGGGGGGGGGGGGGCGATGCGCTGATTGAGTAAGCGAAGCGAATGGAAATCAGCGTTTGTTACCCAGTGTGCTCAAACTAAAAGGGGATTGAACAAACTTAATCATGTGAAGCATGGCTATACAATAAACCAAACTGTGTCAACTTGGCTGATGTAACGGCTAACTGGGCCATGGAAAATGTGGAAATTATGAATATTGACATAAAATGGTAACGATAACACCGTGTGACCTTTTGTACATTTACAGTCCTATGAAAGTAATGATGTCCACAAAAAAAAAAAAAAAAAAAAAAAAAACTGGTATAAGAGAAGCCGCCAAGTTTGAAAAAGGGTCGGCCTTTGAAAGTAGTGATATTATTCAACCAGGTAAACGCTGCCAAAGTTAATCCTATTATCCAAGTTAATCGCACCGAATAATACTTTGGACGTTAAATGAAAACTTGAAGATTGTTACCGCGAGTAGCAGTCATCTAGTTTTCATTTAATTTTCGAACGATTGTTCGGAATCGATTGTTCGGGAACGATTGTTCGGAGTCGGTACGATTAACTTGGCTTAAAGTTTTAACCTTGGCGGCTTATCCCTGGTTGAATGATATCACTACCTTCAAAGACCGATCCTTTTTTGGAAACCTGGCGGCTTCTCTTATACCAGTTTTTGATGGATGTTTCACTACAGTTGGAATTGTGAAGTGAAACTACTGAAGTTGAATTTCTTCCGGTTGGGTAAAATATTCAGTGTGTTACAATGTTATTGTCGTGAAGATTGTTTCTGTGTTTATTCAATACTTTGTAAAGTGAAAACAATTACAGTGCAGTATTGAATACAAATAGAAAATTAAAAAAAAAATGATTTTGATAAAAAAAAAATCTCATTAACTCACGTCAGTCTGTCTTCTTGAACCCTTTACTAGTACACTTAGTTGAATTTTGTACACATGAAACACAACACATATATGCGTGTATCCGAACGTTGACTGAACTTGAACTCACACTTGAAATGACGTCGTAACTGTTTCGTGAACTTTCACCGGTTTGAAAGAAATCGGGTGGCTGGCTACACAATAGTTTAAAAGTATATGACTGGCTTTTTTTAATCATGTTCTTTTGGTGACGTAAACTTTTGTTTCAATGAAAGTAAAACTGAAGTAAGCTATTGTTGTTTCCTTTCAGATATCCACTTGAATTCGACTTGTGTATTTTGTCTCTTGCGACCCTGATGTTATCTCCAGATTCTACGAAAATTCTTTATCTCTTTGTTGCTCGATATATTTGGTTTTGAAGCTTATTTCTTACGGGAAAACAAACTCATGATGAAAAGTTCAGAGCATACAATATTGTTCAACCCTCCCACGACCAGGACTTGATGGATTGTTTTCTGTTGTGGCTTATCTCGATTCAAGAACTGACCAAATCGGTTACATCAAAGCAACTGTTACTGGATAAAGCTGCTTGATACAACGGGATTACGAGAAAGTGAACGGGGAAAAAATCGAGAGAAATGGCGATAGGAAAACCTAGATGACTAAGATTGGTCGTGCAAGATTCTGTTCCGGCAGGACGCTTCACGCCAAGCAAGCATGCAAGGCACGGAAACTCACAGATAAAAATAGTTGCCATCCCAAACAAAGGCACAGGTAAGAGGAAAACGCATCCTGCATCCAATCAGAAGACAGAAAACAACCGCGAAGAATGCTACGATGGTTGATTGGTTGAATTTAGCCATTACAGGGGTGCTGCTGGGGGATACCGGCTTTTTACACATTTTTCACATTCCTAGTTTTCATTTTTTCCCCACATTTTTCGCATACATACTTTTTATTTTCTGCATCACCCGCTGTTTCACAATTCGTAGTGAATTCTTTTTTTTACTAGTAAGTAGCTTAATATTTGTATTTCCCTATAATTTCATTTTTTGCTATTTCAGGACTCTTTTAATGCTAATAATATACACTTTAACCATCATAGAGAGAGATGGTATGGAATTCCTTAAGTACAATAAGCCAACTTACACCGCTCCAACATAATTTAAATTTAATATTGTCGCTTCAAGAACTGTAAAAGAGGGACTTTGTTAAGAGCTAGATTTAAGGCTCCCATTGAGACTGCACAAACCACAACATTAGGAAGCGAGTTCCAAGGTGCACTCGCTTCCTGGAACTCGCATCCTTAAAATTTGTTATAATAAAAGCAATGATACATCCACATAAATATTCTGCTCATGTATTTATTAATAACAAACCTATTACAGAATTTAAAAACACAACTTCAAAAATCGTATCTGTCTCGCGCTTCACAAATTCGTAACCAAACTTTAGCTGCTTGATTCCACAAGCCTTTTTAAGCACTTTGAAGGAAAAAAAAACCATTTTCTACTCCCATCTTACTTAGGTAAGTCTTGTTTATGTACTGCTTCTTGTAGTAAATTCACTCGCTCATCTTTATGCCTTCTGCTAACTAAAATCTTTTCCCAGACCCAAAGTTGGCATATAATTCGATTGTTTTTACATGTGTTTGTGCATTTTGCCTTTTTTTTTTCACACCACCAATTGTATTTTTCACGTTTATGACATTTTGTATATTTTTTACAATTCGCAAATTTTCAAATTTTTTCTCATTTTTTTTCACACTAGCAGCACCCCAACCATAATTGGTGTTCAGCTACTGAAAATGGGAGAATTACTGGCCCCGGCCGGCTACCTTCCGTTTCTATTGCTAATAACGAAATTACTGAACAACGGCATGGCTTGAAACGTTCCAGGATAGGGTTGCATCAGTGCTCTTGCCTTGGAAGAGCCATGTCCGGCCGACAGTTTTAATCGGCATGGACGGGCGATAGTACCCAGCATTCCACACAGTTCGTAAAGTCACTTATGAAAAACCAAAACAAAAATAACTATGCCTAAAAAAACAGACGGCGCTATTTCTGGCAGATGATACGACATCTCTTACGAAATCTTGAAAAGTCTTGTTCTTGAATTAGTTATAAGTTTGACCAAAATTAATGAATAATAATTATAAAATCTGCTCACACATCCTCTGCTAAGCCATGCGTTTATTTTTACGTGCTATAATATTTTAGATTTTTTATTTTATTTGACAGTTTAGTGTTTTTTTATATATACTTATTTTTGCCTATACCTGTGATTGATAAGACTGTTTATCTTTACACTCTTTCTAGTTGTTTCTTTTTTTTTTTATTTACAATAAACCCTTTACTTTACTTACTTATTTTAAACATTATACTACGACTAGAGGAAACCTGTGCTACGCACGGCTGTTCTTAGATGCACCGTTTGCAATATTGGCAGGTTTGGTTGCTCATGTGTATGTCTTCAATCTGTTTCTTCTGTTCTGTTTCTTCAATCCAATTTTTACGCATACTGGCTGACAAACACTTTCACCAAATTGTGTTTCTTCAATCCAATTTGTGCTCAGACTGGCTAACAAACGCTGTTTTTCGTTCGCTTCGCTCACTCGATCGGCGCATCATATGTCTCAAATCACCGGATGGACAGGTTGAAAAATTGGTACGGTCATGTATCGTTGTATGAAAACTATTTTCGCTGACTAATAATGTTGTCTTGCTTGCTGAAATCCGTACGCATGGGTGTTGTTGGATGCACCGTTTTCAACATTGGTACGGTTTGTTTGCTCCTGTGTATGTCGATGTTTAACCGGATTAAGTTTCGTTAATCAGTTTTTCGCTCCGCTCACTCATTCAGCTGCCCCAGGAACGATGTAGTTCCGACCACATATAAACCCTTGGTGTCGAGTTACTGTCTTTGAAATATTTCTGTTGGAAGTAAGTAAATTAATACGTTTTGTCGGCCTTGTCATTTTTATTTTTCTGGAAGTGGTAGAAAGTAAATCGGTGGCATAAGTATGCCTCATTATTGTTTTTTTTTTTTTCCATTTACATATACTAGGTGTTATTGTTGCCGATCATTTTGTCAGGTAGCAATGATAAGTCTCGTGCTCCGTTGTGATTGCTGCTGTACACTTTGAAACAATTCAGCTCAGCTCTGAAAGCCTGCATTTACGAAATAAATAAGCCATTCCATCGTTTCTAGCTGCCAATTTCGAGGCATTAACAACGTAGCTTAGTTTGATTTGAAACTTTATTTGCTTTTACCTGAACCACTGATTCTTTCAAATGGTTTTAGCGAGCGTTAACTGCACTCGGTCATCTGCCCAACGAAGCCCTAAGGCCCTATGTCTGCAGCACCCGGAATGAATTCTCAGGAGGTCACCCATCCAAGTACCAATCGGGGCCGATGCTGCTTAACTGATTCTTTCGTTTTACCCACCAACAATCAACGGTATAGACGAAAGTTTGAAATCCATAGCACGTGCACCAAGAATTATTAAGCACCGTAGCAAAGACATACCAGACTGTGGGGCATTTCTTGTTAGAGTTTAGACGATGGGCATAGTTTCGCTGGGTGGACCTAAGGGGTTGCGGCGACCTTATGGACGTTTTGGGTGTCCCGCTTGGTGCCAGGAGCACAGGGGTCGGTCTCCGGACAGTTCTGGGGTTTTGTGCGGCAACTAGGCGTTTCCTAGAGTAGGCTCGGAATGGACTGTGGTGGTGTTAGAAGACTGTTGTTCTCAAATGTTGTTTGGCACTATGTATAGGTTTAAGTTTAGTGTAAGATAGAGTAAGTTTGTAGAAGGAGTGCATAGCGCTGAGGCTGATAGACTCCTGTAAGATTAAATAAATAAATAAGACTAACACGTGCACGAGGAATGAAAAGCCATTAGAGTGATTGTTGCTTGAAGTGATAGTTACTTCTTATACTTATGAGTTCAACGATCAATTATGTAGATTATTACAATTGTTCACGAGCTACAACAAACAAACACTCCAACAATCTCGCACTCTTTGTCGTTCTGCTACGTAGCACTGACTAGTCCTACCTGTATGTTCAGGTATACCTGGGTATGGCCTTTCAGCAGTTAGGATTATTGCATTGCTAACGGTAGAAGTGTGATACGCGCCCAGCCGAAGCCATAGCGCCGGAAGGCGAGAGGGATAATTTTGCTAAGTAATTCCAACCGGGAATACCTAGGATCTTTTAACGGCCACAATCGACATGAGCACGAGACATTACTGGGCCCTTCTCTGCCCGAAAATGCTAAGCGAGGCTGAGGTCAGGCTCGATCCCGGGACCTTTGGCACCGTGTAGCCATCAGGGCACCATTGCCGAATGTGTGATGATAGACATAATCACTTGTGTCTGGAGTACTAATATCTACAGTTTGTAGCTATGGTTACTGTTTTGTTTAGTGTAGTGGTCCCTAAATTAGTCTAAACCTAACTCCACCTAACACCAAAAATTGTACAAGAGATGTCGTCTAATTTCCACTAAGGATCAGCCTTAAAGAATAGCGATATCATCAAATCAAGAAAATGAAGCCAAGATTAACTCTGTTATCCCGTTAAGTTGAAGCAATGCCTCCTTTTTCAATTTCTATGATTTTCATTAATTTCTGATCGATTAATTTAAGATGTATTGCAAAAATTATCTGTAAATATCAGTGATTACACAAACATCACTATGTAGGCGCGCAAAATTGTAACTATGGCACCAGGATTGTACGGCCTGTAGCTGAATGTGGACTTGAAACGCTCTCTTCATTATATAACACCATCAGTTACAAACGCAATCGTCCAAGTAAACAAAACTATTATACTCACTTTCTTCCTATCTTGTATTCTGCCAGGTTCCAAGTGGTTGTAGGTAACTATCGACGCAGTTTGGTCAAGACATGGAACCATGGCAACGTCACTTTCGTTATCGTTTATATGCCTCAACTATCTTCTGGCAAAATTCTGTTCCATAAATGAGACCTGTAATTCTGTCTGTCGTTTCTCCCTGGCAGGCTTAAATTCGAAAATCTCGTAATCATTATCAAAAGCCAAAACTGCATGGTAAAAGCTGGGTCGCTTAGCTGAGAATGGTTTGGCCCTTCAAAACATTCGCCAAGTTAATACCACCAACTAATAGTGAGTTAACACATTAATTCACATGGGACTAGAAATTTGGTGAAAGCTGTTTTTGCTCTGGAATCGCTTCTTGGTGGGTTCTTTCGCCCTTTTGAACTGGGTAAGATTACTTATTACTCATTACTAGTTTCTGGAACAGCTAATTTCGCTCACATAAAGTGTGCGATCAATATGGTTGAAATCTGGCATTCAGTTCACAGAGACGTAAGAATATTTACTGTTTTTATTTTATGACTACAGGTAAAATTTAGTTTTGTAGCATTGTTTGTCTTGACGGCAGTGGCAGGTTTATTTTTAATGTGTACGATTACCAGCTTTCTTTGAAGCGCTTTTGCTTCTAACTTACAGCTAAATTAAGTTTTCTTTATCTTCTGATATTCTATTTCGATGCCACCGGTTAGTGTTTACATTTTAGCTAGTTTATTTACGTTTTGTTACAGCAAGCTATGTCAATACTCTCATTAATTAATTTTAAGGCCCTCAAGTCGTTTACGCCTAAACCTGCCATACGCGTGTTCGTAGCGTATTCTGGTGCCCATAACCTTTTCGTTTGGGCGCTGTGGAGATCGAAGCACAGTACCATCAGACGTAAATATAAACCGATTTACGCATATTATGATTGTGCTGATAGGAATTACCACAGTAGTGGGGATTCTCCAAATCAATACACGAAGCCATGTCAATAATTCACACTATTGTATAAATGTATCGAGTGATGCATAGTTTCGTCTTCGCCGTACTAAGACGATTATTAAAGATTACAATTTGAGAATCCCGGAGCCAGTGTAAACGACACCTTTGTTTACCATGCTGAAGACGATCCCTTCTAACAGCTGTCTTCAAACGAAGAAATAACGGCAAAGCCTT
>JAHWFP010079028.1:0-23376 GCA_023313725.1 Lithobius niger
TTGGATGCTTGGCCCCTTCAACGCAAGCATCCAATACCTGCTGAGAGAGGATTCCTGCGAGAGACTCTCAGCACTGTGGCGTGACTGCCTTACAAGTACGGAAGGCCACGTGAAGCATGTGAAGCGCTAGTTTCAGATAGTGTGAGCCACAACGATGTAGTTAAGAGTTTGGACAAAAGTGTGAGTGCCTGAAGAAGACAGACGCGAACGGTCTGTCAAAAATTTGCAAGATACAGGTGAGGTACTCTCCATTCTGAAATTGTGTGCCATTGTTTGGTGAAATTTTAAACAGTCCAACTCTTAAACTAAAACGAAAACGATAAATAAAAAAATTGTTAAGAAAATGGACTTGGATAAGCTTTATTATGCCCTTTCAGTTTCATTTGGAACTTGTTACCCCCTCCCCACTCTCCCCGTGTGAACTTGGTTAGACATGTTACACTATAAGTTAACTGGTGATACATTAAGATGGATTTAAGATGAGCCTTCAAGCTTAGCACGTAACAGGGCCGATCCGTGCCAGGGAAGGTAGGAGAAGGGAGGCAAGTGCCTCCAAGAAAGACTGAAGAGGGCGTAAGAAAGCTTACAAAAGTCCAATTTTTGTTTAATTTTTTTTTCCTTTATCGTTTTCGTTTTAAGTGTTGGATTGTATCTTTCGTCGTCATGGGGGATAAAATTGCAGTGGAGCATTAAATTGCCCCTCCCCCCAACAAAAAAGTATTCCTTGCAATGCCCTTGAATCCGACGACAACTTAGTGTCCTTGATAATATCCATCAAGGTCAGTATTTTATGTCGCGACAGTCACTTTTTAGACCTTATAAATAGACCTGCAAGTGCACATCTTAGATGGTAAAGCAACTTTGCAGAAATTGTTTCCCTGCCGGATGTTTCACCACTTGCTGGTGTTGTTGCTTGCCTCTTAGCTTGTTCATAAAAAATTGCCATTTATTCACGAAATTTCATTCTGTGTATTTTTGGGTTTGTGGTGTCAAAGTTTGTACAGGTCCTTGAAAAAATTGAAGTATCTTGGGAAATAAAAATCAGATTTCAAGCTGGTTAACATGCTTGGCAATCTTAAAAATGCCTAGAACCTCCTGGAAATACATATTAGGAATGGGTCGGTTTCATTTTTTTGACTTCGGTTTCGGTTTTTACGCCCACAAAACTTCGGTTTCGATATCGGTTTTTCCCACCATTCTCCCCAACCAGCTATTTTTCCAGTTTTTTTTTTTTTTTTTGTAACAGAAGTATTACTAGCTTCTAACTCCTGCTTTCACTTACAGCAGCGTCATAGACCATGGTCCTAGATGTGGCACCATTTTCCTCTGCTATGATTTAATGATTAGGAGCTTTGTTGTCATTTATTCTTAGAAAATGCTAATTTTTTTTTTTAATTAGAAAATCAAATCAATTTTTGATTTTTCGAACACCGTACGAAAAACCGACACAAAATCCAAATCGGTTTCGGTTTCGGTTTTCAGTAAAAAACGAAAATTCGGTTTCGGTTATCGACCCATCCCTAATACATATAACAGAAAAATAAGTTTCGTGTAATAATAATACAAAGGTTTAATCACACAAAGGTGGTTACTAGAAGGGTGGAACCGCTAACACTAGTCCCGGTCATACAAAAAACAAATGAATGAGCAATAGTTATTTGCAAGATACAAATTCGGATCTCTTCAAGAAAATTCGGAGACAAGTTTCCCTCAACTGAAACTTAAAACGGTCGGCTGAAGATGCCTGTACTGCCTTCCTTGGCAGAGAGTTCCATGGATGGACCACCCTGACCGAGAAGAAGCTCAGTCTGTGGTCCAACTTCCCAGAAGCCACAGCCAGTTTTTGGAACGACTCCTAGTAACCCCGCAAGGGCACGAGTCGAAAAACGGTAAATCGACTGGTAAAAAGGCCATTAACAATAATTATTGTTGACATAACATTGACACAACGTGTCAGCCATCATTGTACACTTTCTATTGAATCACAATCGGAAAAGAAAATAGGTAAGACGTCGTGCACAGCCAGTGCAGTAAGTAGTTGTGTTGTACAGCAAGTAAGTAGGGCAAACTCTTATCAGTAAGCAGGGCAAACTCTGGAACTTGCCGCAGTAGTGAATAGTGATATATTTTTTCAGAAACAAATGTAATTTAATTGTTGTCGTATCGTACAGTTGCTTGTGGTGCTTGAAGTTTCATTGAGAAATACTGGAAAAATCCTGTAATTTTAAGTTTACAGGCAAGTACGATTGTGTAGTGTTTAAGGAACCCAAACTCTGTGATTTACATCGATGATATAGTGCTTCTACTAAAAGCAGGGTTGTTACGATTTTAATCAAGTGATTATAATCACGATTATAATCACTTGATTAAAATTGAAATTCACCTGATTATAATCAAGGACCATGTTGACACAATACTGTTGATATATAAGTACAAAAGAACTTACACAACCCAAAATAAAATACACTGCTGTTGAATCTTCCGCAGTTAGGAATGCAGAGCTTCTACTTTTTTGGCCCGATTCATACAACAATACGCAACCGATTAGGAACAACCAAAGTAGGAAATGAATTTAGGCTACATTCAAACCTATAAATCCAGGAAAAAACTAAAGTACTTTGCAACTTATGGACTTCTAGGCAGCAACTAACAACTGCAGCTGATGATTTAATCAGTTCACGTGTGAGGGATGTGTCATTGTGCCACAACACCTACAGCGTCTTTACTGAGTATTATTATTGTAATAACAGTTGCGTGGGGTGCATGTCAACAATGAAATTTACACGTGGTACTCGCGTTTTTAACTTAATACTTAAAGAGATGTATTGGTAATGGCATTTTGGCAGTAGCCAAGCACGAAATAGAGCAAACTCTAGCAAAAAAAAATGAACCATCTTCTACTTTGAACGTTCGAAATCAATCGATCACAAATGTAACGCTCAAATTCAAAAACAAAAATACCGTACTGAGAGTATTTTTGTTTTTGAATTTGAGCATTACATTTGTGATCGATTAAACTCGAGCAACTTTAACTATGTCTCAATTAGTGTTGTAATCTTACACATTATTAATATCTGATTGTAATCAAAATAAATCTTGATTATAATCAAAATAATCCGATTATAATCAAAATAATCTGATTAATTCGATTATTTTAAAATAATCATGATTATTTCCAACCCTGACTAAAAGTTAACGTCATAATGGCCGTGAGTGAAAGAGGTCATCAAGATTATTTAGGTTATGCTTATCTGATTCCTAACTGTTTTATAATTAGTGGTGTAAAGTTGTTTGGAAACATCATGTGTATTTTGTGATGTAATTAGGGATAGTCCGATATCGGTATCTGTATTTATCGGTATTTTTTCCATATCGGTATCGGACCACCTTAAGTCTTCCGATACAGTTTGTTACGCCAAGAAACGCAACCTCTTCTCTGCAAAACTGACACCAAGCACGGCAAAAGCAATAACCAAGTGAGAAAAGCAAACCCATTTGCTCAGTTTGTAATGAAAATGTAGCACGTGACAGTTCCAATGCTAATTGAGAAGATTAATGTACTGCAGTCATAAGTTGGAATAAGAGTAAATATGCTGTTTTTGCTGCGCAGAACTTTTTGGATAATCTCAACAGTTGGAACCCATGCAAAACCATAAACTAAAGTTGCATCTGCATGGAATTTGAACTTTTACTTGTGATTTTTTTATTATTATTATCGACATCGGTTCGGATCGAGTCAAATCGGTTTACCCTACATCGGTATCGTATCGTATAATATCGGTAAAAAGTCATATCAGCCGATCCCTAAATGTAATCACCTAACTAAAAAATTTCTTATCACCCTGTATTTAGAGTGTTATTTTGCAGGATTACATTAATAAGTGAAGTGTTTTTCACTCTATTGGAGGTAAATTTAATACAGTGTTCCACAGTAATGAGCGTCATCGTTACGGACTTTTTGTGAAGTGAAGTGCTGCAAAGTCTTTTCATTGGTTCAACACCCATTTTCACTCATTGCAGACATATAGTTAAAACCCTTGCAGTGCTTAGCAATTATACGGCAGTAGTTCACGTCTGGTATACGCCAGACCTGTTATGGAATATACCGCCCCGTAGGGTCTCCGTACATGCGGGAAGACATTGATCCGTTAGAATCGGTACAGCGACGCTTTACAAACAGCTCACCTGGTAATTTTTCACCCAGTTGGTGAAAGATAGTTTTACGTGTGACTTTTCGTCGATCCACATCCTTAGACGGTCTTCATCAAACTTGGGGGGGGGGGGGTCACCAACAGGTTTGAGGGAGGAAGAAAAACATTGAAACAGCCAACTCAAGCCAAATTTATGAAGACTGTCTGAGGATTTGGATTGCTGGAGCCATGAAAATAATTATAGCATAAACGTGTGAAAGAAACTAATCAGCAGTTGCCATTGGAGATGCATGCAAACCATCAAGCTTACGTGGTGTGCAGAATTTGTCATACCCAGAGTTCCGGATGATAAAACTACTCCCTCAAGTTATGTATAGAGAAATCAAACTTACGCGTTACCTGTTCCATTATCACTGGCTTAATGGTCGTCTAGTCTTATTACTGTTAGGCTTGGTGGCTGTCGTTGGGGCCACAGGTCCAAATTGTTCTTAAACAAAACTGATTTTGCATGCCAGCAACAATTTTTTTACAAAGGATATCATTAAGTTTGGCATGACCAACCTGCTAGTTATTACAGCTTCAACTTTGAAATCATTTAGGACTTAATTAAAAAGGTTTAATTTATCAAAGCATTTAGCATTGATTTTAACAAAGATTTTAACATGTTTAGAGACGAGGTCGTTGGTCCAGTTATCTTTATTTCTTCAGTGTGTTTTAAGGCGTGATGTAAGAGGATGCATCCATCCCTATTAATACCTTTTTGATTAACTGTTTTATTATTATGGGAAGATTTAAGTTTTATAACTGTTCATTGAAATCCCTATTTTATTAAACAGATATTGTTGTGATTGTCTGTTTTAGGGTTACAGGTGGAGAGTTATTTGAAGACATTGTTGCTCGAGAATTTTACAGTGAGGCTGATGCAAGGTAGGCCGAGTTACTGAATTGGGCATAGTATTCCAAGTTAGCAGACTCTAAATACAACAACATAATTCAAATGCTAAGGTGTTTAGTATTTAATGTTTGCTACGTGTTCGTTGTTCATGCTCCTGTATTTGAAATGTGTCGATTGGTTTCTTTAAATAATTGTGTAACTACTTGAAACAAACAAAGTATGTATATAGACCGGACGCACACTATCAGTGAAACAAATACCGATCATCCCTACTCCCCAGCTACCCGTGTATTGTTGACCTACACATTAAGGCAACGTTTGTTTTAAGTGTGAGCACAGAAAACCTATGTGTTGACATGCGCTTTCTTCCCTGCCAACTCGTCCATCTAAATGCAGTTTTGGGATCAGTTGGGTCTTTCTGTTTTCACCCAGCTATTTCATGTAGCACAGAATAGTCCAACAAGTGTGTTGATCACTTTACCACATGCAGTTAGCTTCCATTGCTGTGATGACGCATGAGCTAAATGGTTTGCTCGGTATGCTTCTCGTACTAGGGTCCAGCGGATCATTGGTTAGCATCCTCGTCCTGGCAACGGTATGATATAGCATTATCTTTTGCTTCTGTGTGTAGCTATAGTGCAGATATACGGAATAAGGAAGGTTCGTTACTTACAGTGACGTGCAATCCGCAGCAAAGCAAGAGAACTTCTCACTTGTGCTGTATGTCTGTCTTCTAGATATCCACGGTGACTTTTCAACCCATTATCTTATTATGCCAAACTTTCCTCATCCATTCTGTACCCTATTTTTGGATTTAAGTTTGTAAATCTACAAAATTGGGTAGTGGTTCCAGGTTTTTGACTCTGAAATATGAAAAATTAATCGTAAATAAATGTGTTTGACATTGTAAACAATTAACATGTGATACGTGAAACGATATCTAAAAACATGCGCTGCAAGTCTTTCAATTGTAGCTGAAGGCCACTGGTAGACAGTACAACAATTCCCCAATCTTGTGGATCTTCACGGGATTTTGTTCTTTGCTTGGTTTTCATTAGATGATTGATGAGTGGCATCCTGCCTTAGCCAATCACTGGAAACTTTTAAGTCTGTGTGTTTGTACGTTGACTTCACAACAGTCTAAAGACAGACTGCGGAGAGAGTTTCCTGCTTTTTCCTGCAAAGAGTTTTCTAATTTTCTATCCAGACTGTTTACTACATCACGGAAAATTTGGCGATTGTGTAATAATTTCACTACTAATCTGATTTAGTTTGTAAAAATGCTGCGCCTTTATTTTCATTTATTCTCAAATTTTGGTTATTTGATGGTCACTCCTCCAAAATCCAACGTAATTCCCGGTTAAAACTTATTTCTAACCACACCACACGACATGACATGCAATTGCACAAGTCTGTGTTTCCGCTGCCATTTTCCGTAAGTTGGTTTGAAGTTGGGACCATTTTCTATCCAGGAGAGAGAGTGACCCCAGAAGTTGAATGAACGGATAATCTGCATTATTGTACGTGGGCGAGGACTAATAGCGACAGCATGCGGTGATTGGCTGTCGTGTTCCTACATCATATGCTTGAGCCAACCACAACTGACAATACAGCGCCATGTCATAACATAATTGGAAACCACGACGGAAAAGTGCAGAGAAAGCAATGCAGAATGAGAAAATGACAAAGAAACACGACTGACATCTCAAAGTTGAAAAATCACCTTAAATCGACGCTTATTTTCACAATCACAGGAAAAACAACAAATTTCCGCAAATTTTCGATAGTCAGCATATTTAAGTGAAAATATTTCGGACAGGCTGATGGAGAAAGTAGTTTTTTACGTGAAAAATATGTCGAAAAATGAACTGAAAAAAGTGACGGAAAGACACGTGGCTAAACTCGAAAGATTGGGTGGACACCGAGCAACGTACGAACTAGCGCTGAAACCGAAAGCAGACGATGATGAAGAAGAAAATAAGTTTCCCCACGTTGTGAATCTTGCAGCAAAAGAATTGTCGGAAGCTGAGTTGAGTATTCTAAATCTTGATCCCAAGTTTATCCCCAGGCCTGCGAGGGCTACTGAAGAAACAAGAGCGAACTTCATAGCAGACGTTCAATCCCTGCTGGATGAGTACACGTGGGATCCGGATTCCCGGATTCGACTTCAACAGATTGCAATCAGAAGGCCAACCATGGTACCAGCTAACCTAACATGGGGACAGATTGAGGCTCTAAGGAAGTTGCAGATAAGGAATGACTTAAGAATTTTAAGAGCTGATAAAGCAAATGTTTCGGTGGTCGTTGACAGACAGATGCACGATGAGCAAGTTTTGACCGACATCCAAACTTCTGGAATGTATGAAAAAACCGAGAAAGCACTAGGAAACCGGCCCACGAGGGATGTGACATTTAGTTTGACGAGGGATTTCTGAAGAAAGAAGAGAAAGAAGAACTCCTACCAAAGCTCCCGCAAAAGTTGCCGCATATATTTGCGCAAGTAAAATTGCACAAGGAAGGTAAGCCACTCAGACTTATTACATCTGCGAAAGGAGGACCGTGCCAGAAACTGGATTGGCTTTTAGCAGAGAGGTTAAAGAAGTATGTGGTTTCTAACAGTTGCATAAAAAGGACGGCTGACCTTCTGAATGAGATTGACAACATCAAGTTAGAGGATGACGAAATCTTGGTCTCGTTTGACGTAGAAAAACTTTTTCCTAGCCTCACTCATGTTTTAATTTTAAGAATGTTTGATCTCTCGGCCAAGAAAGCAAAAATAAAACGGAATTAGTACGAAAAAGACAGAGCTCTCCTGAAGGCCCTCCTGTCCCACATTTATGTTGAATACGAGGGAATAACTTTCTGGCAAGTTAAGGGAGCCCCCATGGGGTACTCGAGCTCACCAGTGATCTCTGAAATAGTTTTACAACATCTCGATTGCTTCGTCAAAAACTCTTTCCCTGAGCTAAAACTGTGGAAGAGATTTGTGGATGATGCCCTCACCATCCTCAAGAGAGGCCAATCAGACAACATGCAGCGAGTCCTTAATGCGTGGACGGAAGAAATTAACGTGACGTATGAAGAGGAAAAGGAAGGAAGATTGCCGTTTTTGGACGTGTTGCTGGAGAGGAATGCAGATGGAAGGATCTGGTATCAGCCCTATCGAAAGCCAACAACATCAGGCAGGGAAATTCCTTACACATCTGGACACCCCAAAAGCCAGCTTAGAGCAATAGCACAGAACGAGTTTTTCAGAGTTGTACAGAATTCGAGAGATCTGAGAACAGCGAAGAGCCACCTAAGCGAAGCAAAAGGCAGGTTTGTCAAGTTAGGCTATCCACCTGGCTGCCTAAACATATTGATTCAAAAAGCAGTGGTAGTAGAAAAGGAAAGAAAAGAAAGAAACGCTAAAAACCGAGAAGAAGGGATAGAAGATAAAAAGAAGAGGGAGATAGACAGTGTGAAGGAAGAAAAAGGACGACCGAGAATTGCCTTAACCTACATGAATGAAAGTACGGACATGGTACAGGGAGTACTGCAGAGAAATGGGTTTGATTCTTACATCAAGAATAGCAAAGGGCTAAAAGACCGCCTTATGAAACGAAGGAATCAATCTGGACAGAGCATGAGAAAACAGAATGAAGTGCAAGAAGCGGAAGATAAGATCCTGGAAAAAATCCGAAATACAAATGAAGGAGTGTACCGAATTCCATGTGGTGACTGTGGTGCAGTCTACGTAGGTGAGACAAGGAAAGGAATTAGGACCCGTGTCAAACAGCACATGGCCGATGCTAGGAATAAAGTTAGAACGAACAGCATTGCAGTCCACCACATGGAAACTCGACACAATATAGATTGGGAAGGAACAAAAACGCTCCTAGTCTCAAATTCGAGAAGTGATATACATCTGAGAAGTCTTGAATCCCTGGCTATTCAACACTACAACCGAGAGAAGGCTGTGCTGATGAATATCCAGGGACCCTCAAACCCTGGAATTCAGTTTCTAATGCGTGGAGAACTCGATCGCCGGCTGCGTGAGAAATGGGCGACAAACCCAACGAATAACGGCAACCGCGCTCCAGATTCGCAACGTGCCCAACAAATACCGGAGGCCTCGCCCAATATTCGAAGCAGACGAACGGTCGTTACGAAGTAGTGATCTGTGTTGTTGTGGAGCCTGAAGATGATAGTCGCCTGAGCCATTCCACCTCCAGGACTGCTGACTATCGAAAATTTGCGGAAATTTGTTGTTTTTCCTGTGATTGTGAAAATAAGCGTCGATTTAAGGTGATTTTTTAACTTTAAAATGAATTTTCACAGTAGACCATGTGACATTTTCAAAGACTGACATCTCTTACCGTAATTGGAAACCATGAGGGAGAAGTGCAAGGGCAACTTCACACTACAGCGAGAAGTGGAAAAATGGCTGACAATGTGAATTCATACACCACCCATCCGTCGTCCCGCACGTAGTGAAGGATGTTGCCCACTGCCGTTGCTCCCTGGGGCGGAAGGCGACTTGACACACCATTTACCATTTACATACCGTCCTTAGTAGTGCAAAGCCAACAGAGATTGAATACCTACACTTCACACTGCATCGAGAAGTGGAAAATCATGAGGGAGTTGTTGAAAAATGGTTGACAACTTGAATTCATTTATAACCCATCTGTCCTCCCACACGTAGTAAGGATGCTGCCCACTGCTGTTGCCCACCAGGGGAAGTGAATGGGGACTTGGACACACCATTTACCAAGCACATGCCAACTGAGATGCCACCTGCACTCCGCAGGGCAGCGAGAAGTGGTAAACCATGCGGGACTAGTGGAAAAATGGATGACAACGTGAATTCTTTGACAGCCCATCTGACCTCCCACACGTAGTGAAGGATGTTGCCCACTGCTGTTCCCCACCAGCTGAAGTGGATGGGGACTTCACACACCATTTACCAAGCATGTGCGGTCCTTTGAAGTACGAATACCTATTCAGATTGAACAGCTGCACTCCGCAGTGCAGCAATAAGTCGAAAACTCCGAGGGAAAAGAGGAAAAATGGCTGCCAACGTGAATTCATTAAAACCCATTCGTCCTCCCATACATAGTGAAGGATGTAGCCCACTGCTGTTGCCCACTAAGAGGGAGGTTGGAGTAGGAAATGGAGAGCAAAGAGGGAAATAGAGGGGGGAACTTAATGTACCATTTGCCAAGCCCATGCTGTCCTTAGATGGGTTACCAGCCAGTGCTACCAATTTCACATCAACTTCTGGAAAATGGTGGCACACATCCAGGCATTCCCGATCATGAATCATGTGGGATAAAAAGTTGATTTTGTTAAACGTGTGACGCTCACACTTTACCATAACAGTAGAACAAAACGCAAGTTCTACTTCAAATATTCGGTGACTTTCCGCTCACCTTCTTCAGAAAAAAATCACAAAAGAAACACAGTGGTGGATGGACAGATCTACCACTAATCCATATAACTTGTTGTCTGGAGAGACCCCAATTTTCCTCAAGTTTGGATATCACATCGGCCCTAACAAGGTGTTCCATGTCATTGTAGGTGGTACTAGTAATATTCATCGGCGGCACCTGTTGTCGTTGTGCCTGACTCCTCGTTGCGTATCTCCAACATGTTCGTGGTTCATAACCTGCAGCTGTCTCTTCGTCTCACCCACATACCGTGCATCCCCGCAGGGCACACAGTAAACAACTCTTGAGTCGCCTCCTAAGATTAGAACCATTAACAGCGACAAGGAGATGGGCGCAACGGAATTTCCCAACACCACCAGAGGACCAGACACCAGATCGCATGGAATAATACATATATCCTACTTAAATCCAACACTAATCACGAACCTGCATGCCCTCGAGGCACATACTATAAAGAGGTTCCTACACCAACAGGTACTTCTGATGAATATTACTGGCCCCAGCTACAATGACGTGGAACTCCTTATTAGGGCTGATGTGATATCCAAACTTGAGGAAAATGGGGAGTCTCCAGATTAGAAGTTACACAGATTAGTGGTGGATCCAACAAGCACAAATTTTGA
The DNA here is from genome assembly GCA_023313725.1 of Lithobius niger. Classification (NCBI taxonomy): domain Eukaryota; kingdom Metazoa; phylum Arthropoda; class Chilopoda; order Lithobiomorpha; family Lithobiidae; genus Lithobius; species Lithobius niger. The sequence continues at coordinate 11,102 of JAHWFP010079028.1, forward strand.
ATCTAACATGCAGGGATTTTCGTCTGACTTCTTGTACGATTCTTTTCTGAGGAAGATGACCGGAAAGTCACCGAAAATTCAAAGTAGAACTTGCGTTTTGTTCTGTTGTGGTAAAGTGCGGTAAAAAATTTTGTTGACACTCAAACTCGAAAGTCAAAAATACTCGTCAGTATTTTTCGAATTTTTGATAGGCATTTTGTCTATGCTGGTGTAAAATATGGTGCTCCTATCTTCCATATTTTGCACCTGTTTGGACAAAATGCTTATTGAAAATTCGCAAAATACTGACGAGGATTTTTGAGTTTGAGCGTCAACAAAGTTTTTTACCGTAGTTAAAGAACATTCAAAATACAATGATTGCATTTTTCTATGGTAAAGTGTAAGTGTTTACATTTGTGATGACTGAAATTTGCCACTGTAACTGCCATTGACCGGTTTTCATCGGTATGAAGCTTAATAAGGGTTGGATTTAAGTTAACTATTTTGCGATTTTGAACTAAAGCATTTTAGTGGAGTAAGCTTTTGCTACGCGTAGACGTGTAATACACGATTTGCGTGTAGTTGGTTAGCTTCTATTGGGTCACCAAGCTTTAGTTTAGAACTTTCCAGATCTGGATTTTAAAAACCTTCACTCGGAAACCTTTGCAACGATTTGGTACAAGGTTTGCGTTTTTTGTATACTGGTCCCTTTCAGCCTGGATATGGTGAAACATCAACATGAAGCTCAACAATGCCGATTTAAACATCCTTCTTATTTTACTGCTACTTATTTTTTTCTAAGTTTTGAACTTGGTCTGCATATGGACATCATTCTCGACATCTTTCTCTACCAATATATTGCTCGCTCACCAACATGCAACCTAACAAAACTGATTTCAGTACTTTTCCTATTCTGCTGTTACTTATTTCGCTTAAGTTTTGTGCAAGAAAAGGACGTTTTTTCCCCCATTTTTATTTTGTTAAGTGGTTTTGCTTTTAGATGATGAAATAAAAATGGTGCACGGTACTTAATGTCAGTGTAGGGGGTGGGGTAGGGGGCAATAACTGCTGAAATAACCCATTACGAAAATGTGAAACAAAACGTAATGTCGTGTCATATATCAAACTTGCGCCATCACGTCCAATGACCGCGGTCAAGGGAAACGACTTTTTCTTTCTGCCAGTTCTTTAAAAAGATTCCCCACTTCGTGGTAAAATGGGAATTACAAACAGTATAGTATTGCACTGACTAATCTCCTTGGTTGTTGATTAAAGGAGACATCGCCATACTCTTCCTGTTGTAGAGGGCTTGGTCCCATTTGTCATGTTAATAGCTAGGAAGGGATTAATGAGCAGCTTGCTCCCTGTGGATCCATTCCGTTGCTCTGCCCGCAAAGTTCTTGCCATAAAGCAGACAGCCAACTTTCATTTGCTATCGCCATGTCTTGGAACTAGGGTAGTCCACGCTGTTTAAATATTCATTAGTATTTACAAAGTGATGGGTGCATCCTTCTGTTAGCGTGGTTGGGGTAATTATTACTCTTATTTAGTCCCCAATGAAGTTGTGCATTTGCTGTTCCTTGGAGGTTACACCCGAAGACCTCCCTTGTGTACCCGCAGTGTGATTTGTTTCATTTAGAGAAGTCGTGCGTCGTCTTGGCAGCCGTCTAGATGAAATGCTGGTTGGATTCATTGTGGCTGCGCCATAAATGGTGCACCTTCATGTGAAGAAGCCTGATTTTTTCAGTGTAAAATGTTTAAAGACTTCAACTGGACTGCTTGTAAGTCTAAAAAACACAAAGAACAATACAGGACGAATTCTGATTCTATTGTACTCTTAATGTTTAACCAAATGTAAAGCTTCGCCTGCCTCTAAATTTGTAGGTAACAATAATAAATGAAATTTGTTAAGTGATGGTAAACTCTTGAAACCAACTTTCGTTTTTACTACATCGACTTTAATGATGGCGGTAACCCAAAGTTCGTAAGACTACTTCTGTAGTTTTACCACGGGCAAATTTTCGGTGAAATTTAAGAAAAGTTTTGCAGAACTCTTAATTTTATCAGGCAAGAATAAACTACAGCCAGCTCAACATGTCTTGATTGTTGGTGATCTGTTGTAGTTTTTTTTTTCTCTGCCTAATTAAGTGACAGTTTTGCAAACCTTTTGTAAATTTCACCGAAAAGTCGCCTGTGGTAAAAATACAGAAGTATTCTGATAATGGTAAAGTGCCATTAAAGAACATAAAAACATAAGAATAGTTTTAAAATGGGCGATAAAAATCAAGGTATGTTTAAATTGAAGCTCATTGCGAAGATTGGGGTAACCTCTGGATTCGTACGAATTCTTGAAAACCTGTAAATGTCTTAGAAAATAATAAATGGAATTCCGGCCTGGACAATGCGTGAAAAATTTGAAAAATGACTAAAAGTCCTGAAATAATCCTGGAAATTATTTTTCTTGTGTGGAATCAGTGAACAGTTTGTTAAAATAAAAACAGATTTGCTAGTACTGTACTGGAATTTTAAGTTTACAGGTGAGTACGAACCCTGAAATTTGATAGTTCTGTAATTTTAAGTTTACAGGCGAGCACGAACTCTTAACTTTGCTATTCCTGGAAAAGGTGGGGAAATTTGAAACAAAAGTATTGTACGAACCTACACAGAAGCTGGAAATTTAGATTCGTTTAAAACTTCCAAAGAGTAACTTATTTTGTTATAAACTGGGTTTCATAAAAAGTGTTCCATTCCATTTTTCACGAACATAATTCCATTGTTTGCCTAATAATAAAAACTCTGGTAAAGGTTTGTGGTTAACTTTGTCTTGCTTTTCTTGTTTCAGTCATTGTATTCAGCAGATTCTGGAGAGCGTCAACCACTGTCATCAAAATGGCGTAGTGCATAGAGATTTAAAGGTGAGGGCTGTCGCTTGTCTATTGATTTTATGGTCAATCATAGAATGGCCAGAGCATTCTCCACCTTGACCTCAATTTGTGGAGTATTCTAATGGTTTCCTGTAGGACGTCAAATTTAATGAAGGACTGGCTGGCTTCGTTTCGCGATCAAATTAAGTTAATTGCGCTCAAGTTTGTTGTGTTCTTTGGAGCCAAGAATTTTTATTACGCTTTTATATCGGGTACAGTTATAAATGTCTGTGCTGCATTGTCTAGCTTTGAGTTTATTACACAAAGAATGGGCTGCTTGTAAATGGAATTAGAATTGGTTTTTTTTTTTTTGGTAAATGCAGGGAATCAAAAACATTAAAGGTCGGTACTAATATATTTTTTTAATTGGCCTAACATCTGATTATCCACATGTGTATTGGTTTTCTAAATAATTTGTTGTAGCATTAACAAATTGGTTTGTATTCCACCAGTGGAAGGTCTCATCAGAACGCTTGAAATGCTGTATTTGAATGTCAAAATCAAAATTGATCAAAGATTGGGGAACACCGGAAATTTTTGCTGCTGCTAAGTGAATGTAGTAATGAGATTCTGATATTGCAACTTAACTGTTAATCTGGTTAACTCGCCCCAAATGGGCGTTACATAACCACACCACAGACAAGAAAGACGCCTGGAAGCCCCATAAGAAAACAGCGTAGCCCCTAGTTGTAGAAAAAAAATATCATCTCCTCATGGCACTTAAAATGACTGTCGAAGTTGTTCTTAAAATTGTTAACTCTTAGTCACATGACCACAAATTCTGACAAACTTTTGCGTAAAAAGTTCTGAATGATTCGCATCACCAGCAATGACACGAGAGTCGTGGACATCCAGGTGTTTGTTATTGTCTTTTGGGCAATCTGCTGTAATTGTCAATATTGACGTGTGACAAAATACAAAACATAATATTAATCGGGTCAGTCCAGAAACACATGTGCATCTTGTTGGAGCAAAGCTATAAAATTAAAAATAATGAAGGTTCTTTACTAGCTCATAGTTGTATTTTAAATCGTAACGTTTCCAACCTCTGAGGAAGCCATCGTCAAATTGGGGATGGGTGTTAAAAAAAATTGATGTGTTTTCTAACTGTCCTGGGAAGGAGTTTTCTCCATCACAGAAAAGTCGACGATTAGGGGATCATTCACATGCATGATCTGGGTTCAGTTTATCATTAATGCAACGTTTCCAAATCACAAAATCCAAACATAATTCCCAGTTAAAACTATTATTTAACCACACAAAGTGTCGCAACTATAGGCTTGGATGCGATGACACTTTGGAACGGCCATAGAGTTACCAGGAGAGAGTGATTACTCATCTGCCTTCCAGGAGAGAGCGACCGCTTATCTTATGGCCACACGTCCTTGCGCAAACTTCCGGAAAATAGCTATGATCTCAAAAAATGAATAACACTTCAGATTTTTTCTTTTTAGTTGCTTCACTGTTGAATTTTCGGTGAGTCCTATCACCTTCAGAACACATAGGTCAGAGAACGAAAACGTTTTACATCACATCACAAACGGCTGCTGTCAAACATTCGAAAACAAGTGCTAGTCTGTTGTACCACTGATCTTCGTCGTCCATTCTCTCTGGATACCCCATTTTTGTTCAAAGCGGCGCCTAGCTCAACGTCTGCCTAAGCATCCTATTGCGTGGGAAAAGACATCGATCTTCCTTCAAACTAATGCCCCAAGAGACGACCACCACCTCAGAGCATTAGAATCTATTGCCATCAAAAGATTCGAACTGGATGAAAAGCCTCCGATGAACATAGTGCCCAAGCTATAGTTGCATCAACCAAGCTGTGGTTTCATCAAAAAATGGGGTATCCAGGTAGAATGCACAACAAAGATCAGTGGTACAACAGACTAGCACCTGTTTTCGAATGTTTGGAAGCAGCCGTTAGTGATATGATGTACAACTTTGTTGTTCTCAGACCTGATGTGTTGTGAAAAAGATGATAGGACTCACCGAAAATTCAACAAGTGAACTCTGACGAAAATCTCTTGAAGTGTTCAACTGAGCAGGTAAAGCGTTGTTAGTTTTTTGAGATCTCGGTCCTGTATGTAGCGAGAAATGTTGCATGTAACTTTCACTTGAATATTGGGGCGCATGCCCTCCCCCCCTAACTCCACCCCTCCTTCATTTTGGATGCCTTTCCGGGAGATGAAATCTTAACGAAAATCCCGGGGCTGTGACTAGGTTACTTCACTATTTCTGACCTTAAATCATTTTAGATCTTAAATTTCTACTAGAAATTGACTAAATGCATCATACATTCAAGTAAGTCAATGTTTCATCCCCGTAAGTCATGGTTTTTCTGCACCGAAATTTACAGAAAGGTTCATATACAGGGTGATCAGTTAAGTTGTGACCCAGCTTGATAGCTAAAGTGCTACTGAATGATATGTTATGAGACCCGTGTGATGTGATGAGACCAAGAGGGGCCATTGATTGGACAATTCACATCACCCAGGGCTCATAACATATCATTCAGTAGTACTTTAGCTGTCAAGCTGGGTCACAACTGAACTGATCACCCTGTATAAAGCAAACTAATAAACAAGTAAACTAATAAATTAAATTACTGAACAAATGAGAATAAAGCCATTGTGTTAATATTAGACTGAACCCAGATCATGTACACGAATGATCGCATAAACACCAAATTTTCCGTGAAGGAGTTAGGCCTAAACACCCTCCCTGGGCAGAAGTAAGATTCAAATTATGACTTTGTTACAGCCCACTCCTCATCATTTTAATTTTGACAGCCCATGAGTGTTTTAATAGGCGATTCACGGAAATTACCGTACTCTAAACCAATTTTAAATCTATTTTCCGTGTTCCAAAAAGAATATACACATGCTGGTACCATGTTGGATGGAAATAGATCAGTGCTGCCGGAGATTTCAACGTTAGCACGTAGCAACGTGCCAAGTTTCATGATCTAATTGTACACTGTCAGGTTTTTATGTACACTTATGTACACTGTCACTAAGGTTGTACCGAACCAAACAAACCGAACCGAACATGGCCGAACAGAGGGTGTTCGGTTCGGTTCGGTTCGATTCGGTTCGATTCGGTTCGATGTTCGGTCTTTCAAACGCAAAATACCAAACCGAACATTTTTTCGCTTCTAATCGACTGATTTTGATGTTTGAATACAACAATTGAAAAGTTTTTTCGCCAGCTTTTTGTTGATCCAAACCACAAGTTCCTAGCTCTAACGGTTCAGAAGTTATAAGGGAAAATATATAGTAATGGAGATTTTTTTATGTTTAAACAGAGTTTCAACATCTATGGTCTTACAAGTTTTATGGACATACCTACTTTTGTTAAGAAACTTGTGCTTTGTTGAATCTTTGTGAAAGGAATTCTTTTACATTTTAGTTTAAGATAGATTGGTTTGGTACATTTTTGTTCGGTTCGGAAGTGTTCGGGGTTCGGCTTATTTAAGGTCTGTTTAGTTTGGTTCGGTTCGGCTGAAAAATTCTCGTTCGGTTCAGCCTTAACTGTCACATTTCTGCACTGCCACATCTGTGTATGTCAGTGCTCATCTTTTTTGTTGGTTTATTTCAGCCAGAGAATTTGCTTCTTGCGAGCAAAGCCAAAGGTGCTGCGGTCAAACTGGCAGATTTTGGGCTAGCCATTGAGGTCCAGGGTGACCAGCAGGCATGGTTCGGTAAGTTAGTTCTGAGTAACTCATTGTTGCCACGGGCTGTCCATTTAATGTTTCCCACAATTACAGTTTTGGGGATAAAATTAGCTTTATTTAAATAGTGGATTAACTTGGATTTAAAGAGCAGAGATTAGGGCCCAGGAGTATGCTTTTTGTGGAGTGAATGCACTCTGGTGGTATGGCAGACATACTACACTTATCCTTAACCTTTAAAGTGCTGAGCCCTAGTATTCTCGCCAAAAGCACAAGCACAGGTTTGAGTACTAAACACAGAGTCCAAAGTGTGCATGAGATGGCCAACAATGGAGAAATGACAACAATAGTAGGTTTCCTTAACAAGCCGACTCTTAGAGACGGCCGTGGCCGAGTTGGTAGAGGCGTGTGCCTAACGTTAAAGAGCTCCTTCAAGTAAATATAGGTGGTGGCCATGCCGCTTGTTGTGCTTACCTGGTAAATATCGGAGGCCGTGGACGTTCTTTTCTTTTGAAGCAAGCAGACGAAAATGTAACCAGAAGACTCTGTTTTCTTGTTCCTGCCTGATGAAGATTGTTGAAATACAATCGAAAATGTGCAAGATACTGACGGTATCCTGTTTTTGAAAGTGAGCGTAATGAGTAATTTCAGCGTTTCAAAGTAATTCAAGTAAGGTTAACGGTTTATTTTGTGAAGCAGTATTCTCTGTGGTTTATTAAAAAAAAAGTTTTACATGGACGGAGCTACTTTTTGATAACGAAACATTGCAAAACAAGTTTGAACTATTTAAGTTTTACATGGACGAAACCACTCTCTGGTAGCTGTAATAAGCCTTGCAAAATGGTAGCAAAACTTGAGTAAAATATAATTTTGAACTAAATAAGTTTTACAGCATCTACAGATTTTTCAAATCACTAGTAAAACATGAGTAAATATAATTTTGTGTGTAAAACATAATTATTTTTTTATTTTCAGGATTCGCAGGCACTCCAGGTTACCTGTCTCCCGAGGTCTTAAAGAAGGAACCATATGGAAAGCCAGTGGACATCTGGGCCTGTGGTGAGTAGCTGATGTTTACTTGGCAATACGCTACTAATGCCGTCTTGAACAGCAAGAGATTGCAGTCGCGTTTAGAAATTGCACACGTGACATTAGTCAATTTGGTGGTTATAGTGTTAGTGAGCATCGGACTACACGCACCAGCTATTTTGTCTAGTAATAACCATACAGTTTTGCTTAAAATTTAAATAGTATCAATGTTTGAATGATTTAGGAAAACTTTACACATAATTAGTTCATCGTAGATAAATGCTGATAGAATTTACATCTAGAAGCAAAATTTGAAGTTAAATTTTCTAAGCATTATAAAACTGTCCATTATGATGATGTGTTACAATAAAAATGGGTTTCACACATATATGCACATTCTTACTTTTCTGTGGAACAAATTATAAAGTTCACACATGTAATAATGTACATTTATGACTGCTCACATGTGTGAGCTCCACGTTTCTTTGGAGCGATAATAACCTTCGTCGGTACCATAAAAATTATTGGATAAAGCTCCTTTTTTTAACTAATATAATGTTGCGAAAAATGAATAGAACTACTTAACCACCACAGGAGCTCACAGTAAACCATCCCCATAAGTGCTTATGACAAATCATAGCTACCAGGAAAAGAGGTTTAGTCGGCTGCGGTAAGTGGCACACGTGATAACGGCCGAATCTGCATGGTTTGACAATTAAATAGGTGGCTGGCAATTAGTTGAGTATGCAGGCTTGTTAACCTGTTTAAGCCTCGTCTGTCGTTTCCCAAAACTTAAGCCAGAATTTTTATGGACAGGCATTTTTCTCTGATCGCAGTGAATTTTGTTATTTCTCGACAGGTGTCATCTTATATATTTTACTGGTGGGTTACCCTCCATTTTGGGATGAAGACCAGCATCGATTGTATGCTCAAATCAAGGCGGGAGCTTATGACGTAAGTCTGTCTTGCTTGCGTGCGTAAATTAAAAAATTTGTATTTTAATGGCTTCTACTCTGAAAGTTCGTCATTCTTGATGATTCAATTGTTAAAAAGTAGAAATTAATGCCCATTTTCAATACCAAAATACTGTACCAGTATTCTTGCGAATTTTCAACAGACCGACAATGTCTGTCTTCATCAGGCATAACCCACACAACTAAAAATTGTGTCAACTACATTGTCACTATGGAAATCAGCGCTAGAAATCTGTGCATGTGCCTGGTGTGGCCTTCTATATTTGTCATGCTCGCTTATCCACTCCTTCATGACGCTTGTGGAAAACTTATCTCTAAGGAGAGAAGCATGAGTTTGGCGAAGCATGAGATTGGCTGGGGAAATCAAATGTCCTGTATGATAGACTCTTGAAGGGACTGGAAACCCTTGCAATCCAGCAGCATGTTCAAAACGACGCTGTTTTGATGAACACTCAAGGCCTCTCCAATTCGGGAATTTGTATTCTCTGTAGAGATGAGTTTTCCAAGAGACTTATGAAGGAGTGGATGAGCAAGTATGAAAAATATTGGAGGCCACACCAGGCACAAGCGCAGATTTCAAGCGCCGATTTCTATAATGACAATGTAGTTGAGAAAAGTTTGAGTTGTGTGGGTTATGCCTTACGAAGACAGATGTCGTCGGTCTGCTGAAACTTCGCAAGAATACTGACTGGTACAGTATTTTGGTTCTGAAAATATGCGTAATTTCTATTTTTTAATAATCGAATGTTAAAGTATTTTTATGATATTGTACAGTTCTCGACTTTAAAAAAAAAATAGCTTTTATCTTGGAAATATTGTTCCTGATTAAAAGCACTGCATATTTGCGGTCAACATTCCTTGATATTTTGATAATCTTTTGATGTGCTACTGGGTTTTTTTTTAGTTAAAAATATGACGATGGAAAACTGGTATGTGCTTTCTAACCAGCATTCAGCTGCCATGGCCCAAGCTCGTCATTTCATCCTCATTAATCACCCTTCCGTCAAAGAAATGTTTTGGAGTTTAACCTCGGTAGCGACACTACATGAGGGTGGGCAGTGCTCCCCCAATATTTTTCTGTTCTCACCCAGTTACCCCTCCTAGAAACTTGGAGCGTTAATTCGTGCCTAAACGGAGAAATTGGTTTGGATGTCGAGGAGACTGAAGTATTTCTCCAAGCATGTGATTTCACTATAAAATGGAAACTTTAAAATAAAAAAATTTTCAAAGTTTAAGTAAGAATTGGGCCTATTTAACCCTAACATGCCTACAAAAGATAAACGTAAGGTTTTGTTCATAAGGTCTCTGAAACCAAAACTTCCTCCTTCCCCCAGCTAACTTTAGCATTGGTACCGTTTAGCCTCCAAATAGAGTTGGTTACACCACCATCGAAACATCAAGTAATGTGAGCTTCAACATGGTGGAGTGCTTCAATGTTTTACTGTGATCTGAAAATGCTTGCTTTTATTGTAGCTATTTCGTTACCTTTATTATTGCTGCTCCGTTACTGTTCAATTTACTCGCCATGAATTTCATGCTACCTCATGGTTCATCCACCAGGTCACACTGCTCGCAGCAGCGCCACACTACTGCATGTTGATCACTTTTCCTTGGGCTGTCCGTGCGGTGGATATGCTCTTTCGTGCTCTCGCTATGATTGTTTTGTTTTTAGAAACGTCTCTAATCGACCATGGGAAAAAGTGATCTACGGTCGTTGTAAACATCAGCTTACACCCGGAAATCTACACCCAAGATTAATATTGCAGTAGAGATTGCGATTTCTTAATAGTTCCGTGCGACAAATTTTGTTTATCCTATTCATCGCTAGAAATTCAGGGCTTACCTATAACCTGCAAAGAAGTACACAAAGGAAAAGAAAATAAAAAGTGCTTCGGAAATGCCTTCGCAACCACCAGCTGAAACACTAGTGCATTCCGCTAATGACCTAGCTGTCGACGCGCCATTCAGCCTCAACCAGTGCATTCTTGGGATGAAATCTGACCACCTCTTGATGACAGTCTTCAGACGGATTTTGAACTCGGCCCTCATGCTTTCTTCCACGTGGGAAAATTCGCGAACGATGCTACTCTCGGCACTCCGAGGCTAATTTCCCACATGTGCCATGGACTAAATAATGCTGCGAGATTTAGACTTCAATTTTGGATTACATGAATCGATCTCTCAACTGATTCCAAAATTGAGGCAGTATTTTGATAGTGATGTGGCTGCTTTGTCGTGAATTTTCTCGATGCACGTGGCAACTCAATGTGTCTTTCAGGAACAGTGAATTAAAGGCCAGGCTACTCGGTCACACGTCGAATTGGTGCCACCTCTTCACCAGGGCACAGTCAGCCTTCACCATCACGTACCCTATTAGTTGGAACCCGATTTCCCCGTAAAATTACATTCGCTGATGACGAATCAAGATACGTCCTTAAAGAATTGTGCTCCGTTGTTGGAATTTGATGATCAGGATAAATTTTCACCGATATAGGTTTGTGGATACTGCAAGCAATCCCTTCGCAGGAGGGAGGAAAGGAATTACACTTTCTGCCACTAGTGATTCAACCCAGCAGGGACTTTAATCAGGTGTGCCAGATGCTGTTAACCCTGTCAAATGGAATTTAGAATCATTCATCTCACCCTGGTCAAAATTCGGCCACGAACGTCCTGCAAGCCCTGCGCTACCTACCCTGGCTACAGACTCAGTTAGTCGCTGGTCGCAAGAATCCCTGGCAACCGACCGCCAATAGTCGCCAGTCGTACATCCCCCTGGTATCTTGAATGGAGGACCTATTAAATCGTCAGATGCTGGAAACCCTGACACCCAGTCTGCTGACTCATTCTTTTCTGTATGACAGATGCCCCACACCATCCGTCGTTAACTGACAATAGAACCCCCTCCCAGCTCCTCACCAATTATTGGGCAGCCGGCAAAACCAAACGACTCCAGGATCGGACCTACCCCTCATCGCCGAGACAAACCAGTGCAGGATGAAAAAGTGATCAACACGCGATAGTGTACCGCTGCTGTGAGCAGAGGGACGCCACCTGGTGGAGGAACCATGAGGAAGCCTGAAATTCATGCGGAATAAATTTATAAATTGAACAGTGAGCGAGCATATTTTAACGAAATAGTTATAATAAAGGTACGCCTTTTCGTATTAATAAAAGACGACTTTTAGGTTAACCTAACCTAAATTGTAAACTTTTTTCTTTTCTCGCTTCAGTCAGTTTTAAAGGGAAGCTTCCATTGCAATCAGAGGCAGTTTTCTATGTGCCAAAACAATGCATACCTCAAACTTCTATAGCCATATAAACAAACACCCGTCTCTGAAGTTTCTTTTCTCTTGTATCATTTACGTTTGGCAATTTTAGCATTTGCAGATAGGTGCATCCCGATTAAGGTTTTATTTGTGTAGTTAACTGTTAATTGCAAAAAATGGTGCACATATGTGAAAAACAATGTAATTACAGTTGAGGGCCCATTGGTACGGTTAAAGGTCCAGGGATCGCTTGGTGTTTCAGACACACACAAAAAAAACAACGAACAGAATTCCGTGAGACTGCTTCGGTGAAACTTTGATTACTTATGAAGCAGATTAGGGAGAGACGTGTGGTTTGCCGCATCTTCTTCGCAACCGTTTAGGGAATAATAACTGACTACAAATCTTCTGATAAGACTTTTTTTTTTTT
>JAHWFP010079029.1:0-14030 GCA_023313725.1 Lithobius niger
GTGGCTGTGGTTGTAGTTTAGGAACAGAACGGCTGACGTAACATCACTGCGCAGGCGCGAGGTTAAGTTTGGAGCCAAACTGTCTCTATCAGTGGTGCGTTCTGTTCGTTCTGTTCGGTGGTTTAGGAAGGTACTGTAGGAATGCAGTTTCAAGCCCAGTATACGCTGAAGTAGAACAAAACCAAGGCCAGCTGAAATAGTAGCTGTGTTCCTCCCTCCACTCCAGTCCGATCAGCTTCGTTCGGTTGGTGGCAGATCCCCTTATTACACGGGTAGGCAACGCTCTAAAGGAAGAAGCAAACAACCCAAGTAAAAAAAAAAAACACCTATAGATCACAACCTATTACCGGAAAAGCACTAAGCTGACTGGCCTGTGCTGGAGCAAGGAACGCAGCTACTATCTCATTTTGCTTTGATTGAAACATTAACGTTATAAAATCTGTTAATAAGTGGCGAAACTAAACCCTCCACCAAATTTCGTTAGATACTTACCCAACCTCTAAATACCGCTAAAACCTAGCATCTGAAAAGAAATTAGGATACGTTTAAACGGGACAGATACACTTAGGATACAGTTGTTCATTTGAAATCTAGTGGCTTAATTACTGGTTTTGGCGCGATTACAGCTTTGCGGGTTTTGCTGGCGTTGTCTCTGAGGCCGATGGCCTTGATACTCGGGTCCAAGAAAAATTAATTTTAAAAATCTGTACATTTAAAAATCAGTTTCTTAAAAAACATTACAGTAAACTACATAGAATTATAATCTAAAATATTAGGATAGCTTAAATAAACATTCTAGCATAATGAAGATAAATTCTTTTACCGTTATTTACCATATTTGTTTTGGTCAGGTTTTGATCACATCCGACCAAATGTTGACGATTGACGTCTGGGTGGTCAGTCTGCTTTCACGAGCATAAACACAAGAAAATTATCTAGTTTTTGCCAATGCAATACAAATTCTTAAAAGCGTAACTGAAAATTCGTAGCCTAGGGGTTAATCGAAGACGATTTGTAGGACATCCATTCCCTAATTTAGAGTTTACCCGATAAGATTAGATTAGATAGGAATGGCATGATAGCCTACTGGTGCGAGGTGCGAGCACCATGTCTGGTTCCGGTGTAAAACGAAACAAAAACCTAATTTACTAACTTAAATTTAATGGTCAATTGAAAGAAATCGGTCGGTATGTGTGGTAGAGACTTTCCATCGCTTGCCAGAAGACAAGAAGATGCATTGTTACGATGTAAGTGTTTTTATGCTAAAAGAAGTGCGACTTTTAATCTGCTTTGATTGGAAAGGTTAACACGATAGTATGAAGTGCAAGGAGGCTACGGTACGAAATTAAACAATCTTTCTGACGAACAGTTGTTGCAGCTGTTCAACATACGGCCGTGCACATTTTGCCATTCACTTGAGTACTAAACTACTCGACGGTATAGCAGCATCATAGATTAGAAAGTAAGCCAACTTTCTAATCTATGGTGCTCTGTGTTCAGGAAGCACTGTTATGAACACGCTTAAAATTGCGTAATAGTATTTCGTATTCTTATCAGTAAATAGCGGATAAATGGTTTCGGAAATCCATTACGTCAAGGGATTATTGAAGTCACAATTATTTCCTTCTAATTACCCGATTTCATATGAATTTGTCCAGGTTATTCGCAGTATTGTGAAGGTGATATCATGGGTAAGTTTTATTTATTGACTAAATTTTGTCGTTATTACTATGATCCGTGAATTTAATTTCGGCGCTGCATTAATGATATGTGTAATTATTCCGTTTATCTAGTGTGCAACTAGTAAGTGCAATTAATTGTCTATGCTGTCACCATGCAAAGAGTATATACCTGACTTTTTTGTCGTTGACAGATTATTGTTTACGTTTGAGCTCTTCAGAAGAAAATCTGCTTTCACTTAGTGTCAGTGATATTGGTAAAGTAAGTACATTTAAAAAAAAATAATACTAATGCCAAGAATAATATGGTATTACTTTACTAATAATGTAATAATAATAACTCACAAAAGTTAACGTTTTTTTTTTATGTTTGCCAGTTAATTTAATTTTAATTAAGCTAGGCTATAATTTGATATCCATTTGGTAGTTTTGTAGGCTACTAAAGAAAACACAGATTTCTTTTTTCGACATTGGTTTAAGTCATCAGTTACTATTTTTTAAACAAATTTTAGTATAGTTTTTCATAATTTTTTTATATTAGTCAAAGTACTAAAAACAAATAAACATCAAAGCTAGCATTTTCCGTAAAACATAAATAATGGTAATAGACAAATAAAATGTCATAGAAAGCAAGATATTTCCCCCATCACAAATACTGTATGCAATTTACACTAAAAAAACTTTTCAAATATGAGATCCTTTATTATCGAATTTATTTATTTATTTTCCTTACAAAGTTTAATAAAAAAAAATTGAGCACGAGTTACTTGACGACCACACACCAAATTCCCTTAGAAACATTTAATTTAACTAAAATAAGTATTATTTAACCTGAAATGGGTTTTTAGGCATAGGCGTGCACAGACTTACTTGAGGGAGTTGGGGGGGGGGGGGCACCAGTGGTTAAAAGGGGAAAATAAAGGGTGGCAGTATTTTTCCGATCCTTCATTCAGAGGTCGTCACAGAAAAGGTCTGTCGAAAAGCCTTCGTTTTAATGTTTTTTCTACGCTCAATGTTTGGACGCCTTGGTTTTCGGGTGCAGAAAAAAGTAAAAAGCGACGTTTCATGCTAAGATAGGTTTAATAACCCAGTGACGTCAGAATAAGCAAGAATACAAATTGGCTGTACGGAAATTGGGGTACCCATGCGCACTTAGAAGGATCGGGTCAAACCGGGGTAATTGTGAAACTTCCTGACATCGAGGTAATTATGAAACACCTCACAAAAATGTACTTTCAATTATGATAATGACCCATACATTTGCCCATGTCTCAATCTTTCATAAAAGAGTCACACTAAAGCAAAATATGTTAGTTAAAAAGCTTTTTAAAAGAAAGGGGTTGCTAATATTCCAAAGACAGCAAAAACACTTATGAAAATCTTTCAACCCTTAATTCAAAACTTTTCGTTTCGCCCTTGTCACTCAAAACTTTCTTTCCCATTTCTTGACCACTTGAGTTATCTTAATTCAGGGAAATGGATTACCTTGGCCAAAATGTAGGTCACATTCTGAGGCTTTGTCAACTTGATATGGTTGCAATTCAGCCAATAGGAAGGGGTTTCATTTTTGCCCCACAACGTTAAGATTTCTGGGAAATTATGAAACAGGGTACTGGCATACAGGCAGACTCACCACCAATGGGAAAAGGGGCGGCGTTATTTTTCCAACCCTGCATTCAGAGGTCTAACAGAAAAGGTCCGTCAAAAAGTCATCATTTTAATGTTTTTTCTTCGCTCAGTACGTGGACACCCTTGTTTTCGGCCGTAGAAAAAAGAAAAAAAGCTACATTTCATGCCAGGTCTGATAACCCAGTGGCGTCAGAATAAGCAAGAACACGAGTTGGCTGTGTAAGAACTGGGCTACCCATGCACACTTAGAATGATACTAGAAATCGTACATCGCTAGCAGTCAGGGGTTGTACTAGCTAATTTCAGATGTTTATGTTCCCTTAGCATTACGTAAAGTAATAAGTTAGAAACTGTGACAATTTGTAGTTTCGTTGCTGTTAAAATTATTTTGATTTGTTGGCTTAGCGGGCATAGCAAAAAATTTATGCTAGTCTTGAAAATTCCTCTTTACAGTTTGCGACCCATCATTCTATGGAAAATTGGTTTAAAGATTTGAAGGACCTGCACAATGTCCTACGAGCGATTGGAAGATAGGGGCATTCCGGCCTCGGTCTTAAACAAAGGAACAGATGAAGAGCTAGTAAGTAGGATAGTACGCAACCTTTTGACTAGAAAATAAGCAGCTGTGTGTCCCTTACCAATCTGATCCGAATCAAATAAATCTTAATGAATCGAATGCATTTAATGATCATACGCAAAAAAAAATTAATCATTTTTAACATTTAACAAATAGAGTGAGCATGCAATTCCAAATAAATAAATAGTCCCAGGGCCTGAATTTCTAAATATGAACTCTTTTTACTGTATTTCCTCAAATGAACACCCGGGTGCTTATTAATTTCACGACTTGCATAACCCAGGGCTAATTCGAGACCTGGCATTTTTTTTCTTAGGCTAAAGTTCAGCAATTAAAACAAAATATACGGTAATAGCAAAACAAAGCGTGCCATTAATTAGCGTAAATGTGACCTTTTGCGTGATTCTACAATAGGCTGCCTTACTTTATGGTAAACATAAATAATTGTCAGTTTAGTTGTCAAAGGATAGCATATGTAACTGAAATAATTGTTTTAAAGAGCACCAAACACTTATTGGAGGCCTGGTGTTATTTTTGCGCCTGGCGCTTCATCAAGGAAATATGGTACTTCCAGTCTTAAACATAAAACAATTTCTAAATTGTCCTACTTCGCTGAATCGCCGTGTTATGTAACTGTGTACGTTTTATAGCTAATTAAACATTGCCTTACACCTTCTGGCCATGTTTGGTGATTAACTTTTTTTTGGGTGTTAAGGTGGGTAGTTTTTAAAAGGGTTTTTATATTGATTGCTGAAAACAAGATAAATGTACTTTTGACCTGCATTCAAATGTTAGTACTGAAATGCAAGAATTGGCTGTGTCTTGAAGTGAAAAGTAAAGTGGTAGCAGTTTAATTTTACTACTTTAATCGCAGAAAATCTCATAATTTAACGCCACTAATTGTGCTACTGTTGAGGTTTACTTTGCTTACACACCAAAGTGCTGTGAAACTTAAGTATTTTCATGGAAGCTTAATAAATTATAGATTAAAAAAATGAACAGCCGGTTATAAGATGAAATTTTGGTTTTAAATTAGGCCCGTGACTCTACAGAGTGCAGCTATTGTCACGTAGGAAAGCCGACTGTGGGAATAAAGGCAGCAAGCATGTTCAAAGCAACGCTTTAGTCTCCTCCCTACCATCCTCCCCATACCCCAAGCATGTTTGGCAGCCCAGGGGTACAAAAGTGCTATATTGGCCTGTGTTTTTTTTCCACTCGGTGACCGATTAGACGTTAAAGGCCAATTACATCCATTTTGACATGCATGATTGACTTTTGGATCACTTACACAATAACTAAACACAAGAATTGCGGTAAGAATACATTACGTACGTCCAATATAACAATTTAATTACTGCATCACCAAAACACGACACGGAGGTCGCCATTGTTTTGCTGGAACGCGCAGAAATTAATGCCGACAGACGGATCTCTTCGATTTCGACTCGCAGCCGATTGAGATATCTGTATTGACTGTGAGGAGCTCGAGCGTCTGATGGTCTTAGCTGGCCAGCTACGGCCGTTAGACGCTTGAGCTCCTCACAGTCAATACAGCTATCTCAATCGGCTGCGAGTCTAAATTGAAAAGTGACATCTGTCGGCATTAATTTCTGAGCGTTCCAGCAAAACAATGGCGACCTCCGTGTCGTGTTTTGGTGATGCAGTAATTAAATTGTTATATCGGACGTAAGTAACGTATTCTTACCGCAATTCTTGTGTTTAGTTATTGTGTAAGTGATCCAAAAGTCAAACATGCACGTCAAAATGGATGTAATTGCCCTTTAACATTTCTGTAATACAGTAGGACTACATAATTGAAAATCGGTATAAAACTTGACACCAGACGAAACATTGCCCTTTCCGTAAGTCGGTTGCTTTTGTGGTCTTTTTTTCTCTTTTTTTTTTGCGGCCTGCTGTAAAACCTATTATTTTAATGGAGTTAAGTACTTGTAGACCTTTTTGACAACTAAGATGTAAGCAACAAAGTTGTAGTTGCAATTATTTGTAATGCTTCACTGAATTTTGAATGAATAGAAGGAGCCAACAAGGTGTTGAATGAGAACTATGTAAGCCTTGACCTTACAAATCACTTCTGTTTCATTCTCAAGAGGAACCCTTAACAAATAAAAACATATAAACACAAAACAAGCTTGAGGGAAGCCTGGAACCAAGCCAAGAGTAAATTTTAAAATTTAGAAAAAAATTTTAAGTGTGTGCCAACACAGAACTGTGATACAGTCATACTAAAATTAAAAGCAGAGGGACAAAGTTTCCTGACACAAGCCTAAGCTGCTTAGGCTTGTGCCAGGAAACTGGTCACACCTTTATCCCTCTGCTTTTAATTTTAGTTGCGACTGTGTCCCAGGTCTGTCTGGGCACACACACACACAAATTTTTTTTTCTAAATTTTAAAATTTACTTTTGGCTTGACTCCAGGCTTCCCTCAAGCCTGTCGTGTGTTTATACGTTTTTTTTTTTTAGTTAAGAATTCCTCTTCAAAATGAATCATAAGTGATTGATACGTTGAGGCTTAAATATTTCTCACTCAACACCTTGTTCGTTCCTGTTCATTCAACATTTTGATGTTTTTTTTTTTTTACCTTATTGGAATTTTGCACAGATGTTACCATACTGCCTTCATCTAAGTCCTTAATCGAAACAGAGCAACTGGTTATATTGGCATTGAAATTGCTGTGTTTTATCCGGTACCGCGCACGTTGCGTAGGGTGCCAACAAGTAATGCCTATTGCACCTATAGCTACAATTATGACATGATCGCAGTGCAGAGTTTGGGCGTGTAGAATGGAAACAGTTGTTGGTGCTATCAGCTGTTAGTAAGGCCATTTAAAAAAAGAAAGTTGGTTCTCGGGCATTTTTCTTCTGAAATCCGTGCGGGCGGGAGGCATTTTATTTTATTTTTTTTAATATTTTTGGCCCTATTTTTACATGCATTTTGGGGAATAATTTGTTATTTTAGGTAAAATAAAGAACACTGCCTTGTAATTCTGCTTACCACATGTCCATACAATTATTTAACGACAAGAATGGTAATTTTATATTTTCAGTTCTTACTAAGGACCCTTTTTGGTCTCTAACTTCTACTTTTGCCGCGTCGTTTCTTTTTATTTCCCGTCAAAAAATCGGTGCGGGAGGGCCTGAGAACCAACTTTTCTTTTTTTAATGGCCTAATTGGTATTTTATTGGCAGCTGTAGCTCACCTCCCTTACTTTAATTATAGTTTGTTTTTTGTTTTTTTTAATTGCACAAGTGTTCGATGTTTACTTGATCATTTCAGAGTAATCGTTGCGTGGAATACTCTTGCATAGGAGGCAGTTTTATCACATGCCATTGGCCATTGCTAGTTGCTAGTTTTTATTGCTTAAAACCCTATTGAGTAAATTCTGAAGAGACCTGAATTTGTCTTCCGATAATTTCAATTGCCTTTATTTTTGACCAGGCTTTTGGATGCTTTTAACTTTGGCTGTTGTTAGAACTGTTAATGAGCACGCCCTTTCAGTACCGTTTCACTACTGCTATACAATATCATTATTATTAATGATGTTGTATAAGTTGATACAACTGTAAATTTGGTAGTTGCTACCATCAAGCAATCATTTGTAAGTGTGTGTTAGTACCGTAGTTCAATCAGTTCTTATAAGACCTCTGCAAATAAAGTTGTTTGGGTTACTACCCTGATTTGGAAATTTAAGTATCAACCAGCCAAGAATTTTGATTTTTTATTCATTTCACCACATTTATTTGAGGTATACAGTTAAATTTGAGTTAATAGTAGAGCTGTAAGTGTAAAGGTCTTTTAAACTTTAAAGGTTCACTTTTACCAAAGGAAAATTGCACAATTCCATCATAATACCATCTGTTGTCCTGTAAGTTAAGGAATGAACCAACAAAATGGCTAAACAAAGAAAATGGCTTTGCCGTTTAGAAAAAAAAAGCAATGAATGGAGCATCTATCCCTATGGAATTCGCAACTATTAACGCCCACAAATAAAACTCAAATTAGAGCTTCCGTTGAGTGTTTTTTTTGTTGGCGCATCTTCATTATGTTTTTTTTTTTTTGTTTAGTTAATTTGTTATTAGCTGTTTATTAGCTATTTTTTCTTCTTTTTTGTTAGGACTAAAAAAGGCGTGTGGGGTTTTACTTTGAAGTTGAAAATTCATGTTGACACCCATTTAAAAAAAAACTGTAAATGTATTCGGTATGGCAAATCTTCAAAAAAGGCAAACCGTGTCTGTTAGATTGCTGTCCCAGTTCGTTTGTCTTCTTCAGGCCAAAATTGTGTGGTTTGGTTCATTCTGTTTTACATAATCACTTCGTTGTAGAGTCAAAACTTGATACACAGTGTGCTGAGGGAGCAGGGAGATAGGCTATCGGAAGTGATATAAATGTTGCATAAATTAGGTGATAATTTGATGCAAATTAGGTAAGACAAACGTGCCGAAAGCAAAAGGAATATTCCATTTTGTAACACAGGTTCGTCGGATTTACTTGTAGAACTTCTATTCTGCGAGAAAAATTCTCTGGAAGATTCACCATTATTTGTTGCAAGCAATTACTTAATGTCTGCAATCAAGCGTAGACTGAAAACGTATTATTTTGTTGTTTGTTTTTAGCACTGCTATGGCTACTGTAGGACTACACTTCGAACGGTGCGCTACTTTTTTGTTGCGGCATTTACTCTGGGATTCTCCTTGCTTTTGTTCTACTGGAAGCCATCATGGGGCATCAAATTCCGCAAACGAGCATGTCTCATAGCAGAAGCAGACGCACTAATTTTGAAGAACATTTATGGCGAATTTTGTGTTGCACCCATCATCGAGGAGCGTGTATCACGCTCCTTCCCTCGGAATTTTACTTACACTATCCACAATGAATCTTCCCGTGAAAATTCAAGATCGTCTTTGTCTAGGTCATCGAATGGCAGCGTTAGTGTAGTCGATGATTCATCTCCTTTGACGAGGAATGAAGTAGGTTCCTATAAACCTTTGTGTAAGTACGTGAATTGCTTAACAAGTAATATGGTGTGGTAAGGGAAGGGGTCTTCTTTCCCAGGCACTGGCCGACGACTAGTGTTAAAAAAAGATCTCACAGCATCTTAGCTGATTTACGCCTCAACCTACATGCAGATGAACACCAAACGTTCAAACTATCCTGGCAAATACTATGGTACTTGAAAATTCTCCAAAACTCTTTAGATACGTAAATGGATGCAGTTTACATTAATCACTTTTTTTTGGTCCTTAAAATTTAGATGTCCAATATCCACAAACTGTCAAGGGGTTTGTTTATTCTGGTATATTTGTTATGAAAAACGTGAAGCACAGAAAATTAACGCTCAAAAGTCAACACGAACTATCGATCGCGAATTTGCGGTAGGCAGATGACTAAAAAATATATAGTTTCTTTGTCGTTTGCCTATCGAAAATTCGCGAACGATATTTCGTGTTGACTTTCGAATTTTGAGCCCCAATTTTCTGTGCTTCACGTTTTCCACTAGAACATTCAAAGTATAACGGTTGGCTTTTTCAACTTGTTATGAATACACCTATGCATACACCTATTCTATATAAAATGGGTGGGCAGGAGTGATCGAAATTCTTAAGTCTCCATTAGTTACTGTCCAACAAATGCCTCAATTTACATGAGCACGAGGCATACAGGGACCTTCTCATCCTGAATATGCCAGTGGGGGCTGAGGACAGGCTCGAACTTGGGCGTCTGGCATGTAAGAGAGTTTTGCTACTATGCGGTCACTTTGCCCTGTCGCTTACTGCACTACGGTAATTTATTTGTGGCGTATGAATTTTGCCGTTGACTTATTTCTTCTTGTTTCATTGTAGGGCTTTTTGTTCAAATATTTTGTACATCATCACATCAAATATTACTGGGACAAATCTGGAAATTGTTTTGAAAGACTTAGGTAGGTGTTCAAGTTACTGTGTCGATATTTCGTGTTCAATTAAGTTCTAAATTTTTTTTTGGTTTTGTTTTCAGAGGATATGACTCGCACATTCCTTGTAACGACTTCTTAGAAAAATTTAAAGGTCACAGTGTGGAACAACAAATAGAGAAGTATGGCTTTGTTTGACTTTACTGAACCTAAAAAATATTAAGATTAGTATTTAATTTATGTGTAATGTAATGTCTTTAACTGTGACAACCCTTACTACGACTGTTGCTAGGTCTCATTTGTATGGCAAGAACACCATCGATATTGAGGTCAAGTCTTACTTTCGTCTGTTTGTTGAGGAGGTAAGTGTTCATTTTTTTCTGTGTGGCTTATTTTTTGGTTGTTGTTGTTTTGTTGTGCTATTTGCAGGAGAATGTATTTGAATTAGTGGAGTATCGGTAAATTCTTCTTATCACAAGTCTCCCTTTGACTAACGGTTCAGTTATCTTAACCCAACTTCATTTACAAGTGCACCAGATTTATTAGCGTATCTTACAACCTAAACATAATATACGTACAATAGTGCTCTGTAATAGTAAGAATCTAATTATGATAATTATATGTAGTTTATGGGTTTTAGTAACACACTAATATAAGGCCATAGAAAAAATAATGTTTTGGTTCGCGGGCATTTCCTCACAAATCCTAAAAATCACCCGGTGACCAGGGTTTTATTTTTATTTTTTATTTCTGTTTGAAACTAAGTAACCTAGTAGCGTTAATTGTTTTCTTTCTTCTCAGATTACGATAGTAAATTTCTAAACTATTTCAAACTCATCTTAAGTTGATGTTAACTGGATAACGTGTGTGTGAGAAAGCTCATCTCTCTTACAAATTTATGTTTAAGTAAACTTTTGCGGGACACATTTTTTTTTATTTAGCCCAAAAAAGTCACTAGGCAGGGCGTGAGATCCGACATATTTTTTTTTCACGGCCTGATATGCGGCCTAGCATAATGTAATAATGTTAATATAATCTCGACAAACAGACAATCAATGGATCATAATATTTATTCAAGACGAATAACTTAAATATTTTTTGTCTGATTATTTATATTTGTTTGTTAGCAAGCAAAACTAATTACTGATAACTGGTGTTAGGTGCACTAATAAATAACAAAAGCTAGGAAACAAGCTGTTTTAGTGTGAAATACATAAATTAATAAAATAAGATATGCATTTTATTGGTTACAGGTGATGAACCCTTTCTACATTTTTCAAATATTTAGTATTGTGTTATGGTTTGTCGACGACTACATGTATTTTGCTGGTTGCATTTTACTCATCACGTCAGTGTCCATGGGAATATCACTATTCGAAATTAGAAGAGTGAGTATCGTTATTAGTCATACTAATTATGACATTCAAGCTTATGCAGTGTTATGTTGGGCGTAAAAATAACAATATGGTTTATAATTCTAACTATAAAGTTTTTTTTATGTATTATTTTTATGTACAGCAAAGCAAAGTTCTACATGATATGGTCTCGTCGGCCAATGCCGTAAATGTTACTGTTCTTCGTGCCAATGGCGGTAAGTGTTGTTTTATGCTTGCATTGAGACGTAACAAATACTTTCAAATAGACTAATACATTTCATATTTACTTTTTTTTTGCTATAGAATCGGAAGAAATACCTTCTTCGGATTTAGTCCCTGGGGACATCCTTGTCATTCCTCCTTACGGTTGCATCATGTCATGTGATGCTGTGATGGTTTCTGGAAGCTGTATTGTGAATGAAAGCATGCTTACAGGTCACTTTGCATTACCATATTCAATATTTTATTTATTTAAATTAACAGATGAACAGTTTTGTTGTTGGTTATGTCTTTTGAGGCATGGTCAACAAGTTATCGCTCAGCAGAAAAATAAACACCATAGGTTCTTGATTGTGCACCCAATGCTGAGTTAGTTTAATTATTGAGGCCCAGCTATCATTTTTGAAATCCAGTCATATAGTCACGCAGTTGTTGTTGAAGGCTGAAATGCACATGGTTCTACCGCGGCGCAAATTGTGTGGCCACCTCTCCCTTCCTGCTTAAGTATTTTTTTTTCCAAGGTATGAACTCCTTCTGACGTAATTTAACTGAGGAAAGAAAAAGTGCAGTGTAGACCACGCAACTGCTTTTCTTTGTTAATAAGGAATCGTTTTTCAACTCTAGAAAAGAAATGTTGGCACAGTACCTCCCAAAACAAAATCCCGGTTTTGTAAAAGAGTACCTATTAACAAAATTTTCCCTGCAGTTATCTGATACACGACTTGTTTGTTGTTTGACGCTGCAATATGGCTTGGATGATCAAATTCAAATGCATGTCCTACTCTTGATTATGTATCACAACAACATTAGAAGTTGAAAATGTGATTGTAAAAAGCACCTGCCATGGCACTTTTATTTTTGTATGAATTATTTTTGTATGAATTAAACCCCAGTGCTTTTTCGACACCGAACCTTTTTCAAGGCCGAGCACCTGATCAAGGATATACAGTTTATAAAAATTAATTTTTGGGAGTACATGCGGTCTGATGTTTTCAATGTACTGATGATCAACTGCTTGGGCTCTGTATGTACAGTTCCGGCGGAAAGTAAATTTACAAACATAATGTCGTTATAGCGGAAAAAGGCATTGTTGGATTATGGCATTGTTGAACCTGAGCAAATATTGTGCATCAGCGGACACCAAAGCACGTGCGTGCCTTTGTTGACGTTCGTCTCACTATAACAATAATTCTGGGATTTGTAAATTTACTTTCTGCCGGAACTGTACATTACCGCTCCCCATCTACAGTGGGCATGAGCAGAGACCAAGAGAACTAAGGTATTAACTTAGCCTTTTTTTGTTTGGTTTATTCAGTTTTGTATAAACCAACTGAGTCTGCTCGCATGCATCCACTTTGATTCTACGCATGCTTTACGTTGACGTCATGGCTCCTGCTGCCGGGCTGAGGTTGGTAACTTTACTAACAATGCTGATGCTTATTCTGCAGACATGCGTGCTTGGCAGGCAAGCATCACCTGCCAAACAGGCATGGTAAAAAGGAGCTTCAAGGAAGCAGTTAATGAGTGTAATTGCACAATCACTAATTGTTGTCCGAAGAGAAATGGAAAAGGTGTAAATTAAATGTAAAATTTTATCTCTTTAGGCGAGAGCGTACCCGTGATGAAAACTCAACTTCCCCACCAAGATGATGATGACATGTATGATCCTGACGAATATAAACGCCACACTGTGTTTTGTGGAACTCATGTAATTCAGACAAGATATTATGGGAACAATCTAGTGAAGGCTGTGGTAGTTCGCACAGGTATGTTAATCAAAGTTTTGAAATCAAGCAACTTTTGAGTAAGGCACGTAACTTGCGTTTTAAGGTTCAAGATTTTAAGAAGTTGCAGATGTCACTACATTACTGGTAATTCGTATAAGTTGTTAATCACGACAACATAGAAGTGTAAGGGACTCTTAGGAAATAATATTGATTATTAGATAATTTGTACTACGATATCAGAATAGTCCGATATTCTGAAGCCAAAGGTAGTACGTATAATATCATAAAATGCTTTTATCACCCTACACCTGTGGATACAACTAACACTATAATGTTCACCTGATACCACTTTTTTTAATTCGATACCGACAGCGGCAAGCAAAGTATCGGCAGAACTAATCCGATACTGATAATGTGCATATTAACAGCAAAATATTGAACCCATGCATATAGCTTAGTCAAATTAGAACTTTCTGAGTTTTTAAACAAGTAGGCAGTTATTTACACTGGTGTAAAAAAAATTAATTCATTTGGGGATGAATGGCAAAACTTTGGCTAAGGTGCACACAAAAAATTACGGTTTGTGTTGTGCAACCACACAAAAAAAGGTTCTGTAGTATAGGTTAGAAGTACCAGATAAAAATGGATTTGATGGCAGATACTGGTATCGGTAGTCAAACAGCCGTAATGTTTATAAGACTTTTTCTTAGTTTTTCACATTTTGAGCGAAGGAAAATTAGTAAACGGTGGTAACAGTGGTTCTGAAAAGTTATAAAAAAAAGTGCTTATTATGATTTTGGGCGAGTTGTGTTATAAATTTTTTTTCTTTTATTTGTTTTTACTCTTATAGGGTTTTCCACTGCAAAAGGGGAGCTTGTCCGCTCTATTCTTTTCCCACGTCCAATGGGCTTCAA
>JAHWFP010079029.1:16392-30343 GCA_023313725.1 Lithobius niger
TTTTTTTAGTAAAAATTCTAGGAATTAATTGAATGCTACTACATTTCCCTACTATGAAGCCAAGCGCTTCTCAATTTTTAGTTGTAATGCCAAACTAAAGCGTTCTGTATAATGTCATGTGTAACTATCAGTCTGGGCGATCTCTCTAGGAATTGACGTACTTAGTTTAATAGTAGTTTGTTTGCAGCTGCTTGAATGTTGTTCTGAAGGCATCAATGTATGTGCGTGTCACCCCATACTCCTCCCCATTGGTTGACTGGAAGAATAGCAACATTTGTCTGACCATCCTTAATGGAGATAATGCGCCGTCCCCTTGGTGTTTTTAAATGCCTGCACCTGTGCAAAACCACGGGATAGTTGATGGCTTCACATTTTTTTCGTCCATCTGGACTTTCGCCGTGCTTGGATTCTTTTTATTTCTTTTATACTTATTTACTTATTTAAATTGGCTCCCAAAATATATATTTACAAATTAAATGTCTCATTCCACTGTGACTGTGTTAAGCGTGATTTGATAGTACAACAGATTGCAGCGGTCTGAATTTATGCAAGTTAGTCTACTCTACTTTATTACTGAACAATATGGTTACACTTAGCGGTTGGAGGTGTTATTGACTTAAAAAGGATAGATACAGTCTTCAGTCATCCACATTCCCTAAGTTAGTCCCTACTAGCACGGTATTAGCACCGTAATCTTGATCATCCTTATTCACAGGACAACTGCTTGAAACATGTCGTCACTCGATGACATCTTGGATCGCAGTTTGTCATTATTATTATTATTGTAAACAAATACTCGGCAAACGCTTGTTTCGGGAGAACAAAAAATCAAGGCTTAAACACCGTGCGATCAAGTCATCTCTTGAAGGTGTCCACTGTGTTGCAGTTTGTGAAAATGCTTGCAGCAAGACTAATCTAATAATTGCTGCTGGCCACTTACTCCCTAACAATGGAGGATACTCGCATTGTTGTTGATCAGTCGCATGTCATCTCAGATGCCATTCTTACGAGCACTGTCGCAATCTGCGAAACTTCACACAATAGACGGCAGCTAATTATGTATTCCTTTAGATTCTAACTAAACTTTTGAAGGAAACGGAATCTTATTTATTTCCTTCACCAACATCGACTAACTTTTGGAAGGCTGTAAAAAGTTATTCTGTCATGATACGAGGAACCTATCATTGTTGTTCCTGGGTGCGATCCAGCATTGTCGGCTGCCCCAAAATGATGCTGTTTAGTTTGCAGCACACTCCCATTTTGCCTTGTAGAGCCCTCAATTTTGTATTTGTTTGACTTTTTGGGTTTTGTGCGTGCCTACGAAGCAGTGGAAGTTCTTTTGGCACAGCAGCCGACTTAACCAGTCCTTCCAGTTATCTCTCAAGAGTGATATGCATTCTCAGACATTTTTCTCATGTTTGTCTCCTCTGAGACCGAGCGCACAATGAATCATTGTGAACTGAATGAGGTTTATAATGTTTTTAAGCATGAATGGTGTGAGATATCTTTGTTCGGTTCGGTTTGGTTTGGCCAAGAAATTGTGTCGTTTGGTGTAGCCTTAAGTTAAAAGAACAAATATTTAAATGCACGAAGGTGAATTTAATTATTCTGTAATGTCACCATTTGTTATTTTCAGACAGGTACTCTAACTGAAGAGGGATTAGACTTATGGGGAATTGTTCCAGTGGAATTGGGCAGGTAGGCCTGAATGACTTGTTAAATCCAATAAGGCACAACATTTTTTTTACAAGTTTTACGGGTGTGCTTTACAAAATTGTAACGTATGTTTGTTATCAAATGATGTTACAGCTTCGCGCAGGTCACTGCTACTGCAGAACCACTGGACCAGTTGTCACCGCTAGTTGCAGCTATGGCCACATGTCATTCTTTAACTATGATTGAAGGAGAATTGAGAGGCGATCCTCTTGATTTTAAGATGTTTGAAGCCACATCTTGGGTAAGTGTTTTTCGTCGACTTGTATTTGTCCGTTTCATTGTGGGAGTTGCATTGCGCTCCATAATATTTCTATAAATAACCGTACCGTACTGGCCCTAATATAAGACAGTATTTTTTTTTCAAATTTGTATTTTTGACCTGATTCGTACCATGACATATGCCTACTCAAGAACCCATATAGGCTGTCCGAACAATGATGCCAACTATATTGGTATTATCTATCTCTTGGTAATAGGGGCACTGCCATAATCTTAAGTGAAAGTAATCTCTCTTATAATCGTGGCCATTCATTTTTTATTCAAATTAAAGATTCCAAAACTGCAATCTTATCTTACATTTGAGCTGTCTAGCATTCAGACCAAGTCGGTATCCTAATTAGTAGGGCTGTTCTGATACCGTGATACCCGATCGGGAATGGCGTGGTCCATTTTCATCCGATAACGTCAACTACTAAATGATGTAACTATTGTAAAAACGCTTGTTTCAAAGATATGAAGTGTTGCTTTATGTACTAGAATACGTGTTATTTCATCTTTATTTTGTTTTACAAAAATATTGGTAAGGTTTTGATGATATGTGTTCGTATAAATATGTGTACGATATCCGATAAAAAAAAGTGGCATCGAAACAGCCTTACAATGTGGTCTTTAATAACAGTTTTGCCTCTTTCTATACTCCAGTTCTGCACAACTGTTAATATTGTAGCATAGTTGCCGGCCCATTGCACTCTTCACACTTTCACACTTTTTTAATATTACGCAGGTGATTGAAGAACCCGGTGAAGATACAACACGCTATGACAAACTGTGTCCTGTGGTGGTTTATCCTCCCAACAACCAAGCACTTCCCATCTCACAATTTGGGGGCACGGACCTGGGAATCGAGGTGGTTGCACTATTCTTTATGTGGTAGTAATGACGCAGCACATTGTGTTATCGTTGGTGTGGTATTACGTTTTCTTTGGTGGTGGCACAGACACTTGCATTTCTGCATACAAAAATAGCTAGACTTTGAAATGCACATCCCAACCCAGCACTTAACATGCTAAGCACAATCTGATTTTGAACATTTTAACCTTTTGGCTGCAGTTGTTAGTGATCACATGTTTGCATCTGGAACTATCCAAATTTGGCCACCAAAGGATTGAATATTTAAAAGTGATTAAAACATTTTTCTATTTTCAATTATTGTTTAAATTACAGTTGGTAAAAGAAGAATGTGTTATTCCAGGGGGTGAATGCCAGGAGTTGCAGACTGTCGTGCCACCACAGCCCATGCTTCGAACAAAGGAACTGCTTATTTCAGAAGAATTGACAGTTGATTCTGATGCAGAGGTCAAAAGCATTAGATGTGGTTTCATTTACCAAAATTGAATAGCGTACAAACTGAAAATGATACAAATGATTAAGGCTGTACCGATCAGCATGTTTTCTGCCTAACAGATTCCGATCCGATCAGCCACAAATTAATTGGTGTACCGATCCGATTTAACCGAACTGATCGCTACCGATTTTTAATAATTTTTTTTCTGGCTTACTCAAACTTGTAGGCTAACAAATACGTTGGCTAATGCAAACATTGGAATACATTTTTTTTTTACCCAAATAACAGTAAATATTTGTCCGTTATTAACCTTAGCCTACACAATGTAAAACATGTAGACCTAGCCTAAATTAAAACAAAAGGTAACAAAACATGTGGTGAAACGGAATTTATTTATTGTTAAGGGCCTGGCAAAAATCGAAAATCTGTAGGTTTTTGTTCACCGAACCGATTTTTGCCGATCATCACAAAATCTGCCAAAATCTGTTCAGCTAAATATGTTCGGTACAGCCTTACAAATGATAATTAAAAACTTAAATTGACCATAAGTTATCTAAATGAACACAGTTGTATACAGGGTTATCGTAAAGTCAGGATACTGCTAAACATACTCCAAATGGTATAGGAAGTCCCCGTTAAACATGTTGTAGTGGTAATAACAAAATCACGATGAGTCGATGAGCAATAAAGCCAAAGACCTCGGCCCTCTCCAAGATCAACATGTTGCAGACTTTTTTTTACGGAAGTACTTTATGAATTGGTGAAAAAACTTGACAGACTTAGGGAATCTGTAAACTCTAGCAAACCAAAAAACAACTAATATAGAGGGGTGCTATCTAGAAAAGTTGGACTTAGAAAATTTAGGGTCGTCAGTTTTTTGTGGACCGCTCTGTACTGGAATAAGCCAACATAATGTACAAAATGAAACGATTTTAAATAACTTGTCTGTAAGAGTAAGAGTGTCAATGTGATCATAGGGATGGAGGGGTGGGGAGAGGGTTAGTAGTGTTTAATGATTTCCTACAAACTTTACAATGTACCCCTGTGAAAAATCGGTTAAAAGTTTGCAACGTAGTGGCTTTAAAGGCAGTGGTTAAAGTCATTGACTTAAGCTCATCACGTCATTTTTAGTACAAACTTGTTTGGTTTTATGGGCATTTTGCTGCTGTCTGGGATTTACTTAGGTGTCTTAGGTGATGCAAGTTTAGAATAGTTTGTTGTATTTGAAATGGAATTGTAGTTTTTTTTTACCCGTGTAAAGTTTTGAGGAGTATACAGCCTGTACTATCTTTTTTTCCAGTTGGTCGGTGAGTAGGTGCTATTGTTTTTTTTCTTTGTGTGGCCAGTAAACTACATTTTTGTTGTTGTACATGGAAGGGACATTTGGTGGTCTGCATGGGAAATAAAATAATAAATACCTCATTGATGGTGGGGGTTTCCAGTAGATTTTGGTTACTGTGTTGTAAAATAGCGTAATAAACTGAAAATCTTAGTCAAAATTTTATCAACTGGTCACAGTGGTCAGTATTTTGTAAAGTTTCTTCTGCCTGCTATAACCTAAAGTGACTTCCCCCTCCACCGCATGTTTTAATAAACGGTGTAGAGCTGATGAAATTATTTTTCACCTACTAAAATTAGCAGCTTTATCTCCCTGTATGCCACAGGTAAAATTGAAAATCAGGATGATGTCATGTTCAAAATTGTAACAGATCTTATGTGTTGTGTAGGTCCTACAAAATCAGTGCTATAAATTATATGGCATTTAAGTCGCGAAGCTATTTTTACCCGTTTCTTGCCTTTGTGCACTCAGCTGAAAACCACTACTTTACAGGACTGAAGTTTAATTCAGTATTTATTACATAATTTCAGGTGCCATTTGAAATTGGAATTGTTCGCCAGTTTACCTTTTCATCTAATCTTCAGCGAATGAGTGTGATTACACGTACACTTGGAAAAGTCAACATGGATTTATACGCAAAGGGTGCCCCAGAAAAAATTGTTTCTCTGTGCCTGCCAGAAACAGGTACAAAACTTTTTAGTTAATTAAATCGTGAAATTCAGTAAAGTTCTTTCCAGTAGAAAGGGAGCATTCAGCTAAGAGATGTGTTTTGCATACATTTGTATTTTTGTATATGGTTATGAAACTTACATGAGCCTTTTACAGTCTGCTGGGTGTACTGTTGGATGTTTATTACCTGGAATTAGAATATTAAATACGACTGTGTGCAATTTTTAACTGATACTGACTCCAGTTCCAGGTTCCAGTGGAATTGGCAGCTAATATCTATACATCTGTACTGGTAGAGCCTTAGTAATTATTAACTAACAATAGGGTTGGCAAGTTTTTTCCACGATTATTTCCGTGGTTTTTTTTCCTCCAGGAATAAACATATAGTCTTTAATAAACTGGACTGCTTGTCCTTGAAGCTACTAAGTTAGTATGGTTTTTTTTTTCAGTCCCCTTTCTGTTCGTGTTTTACTATTTCTTCCGTATCTTCGTATTTTTTTCATTTTCTTCCACCGGAAAGGAAGAAATTAATTTTTTTCCGAAAAAATCCAACCCCGACTAACAGTGAAGAGGAAATTACTTGTAATCGAAAATGGAAATCGCCAAGTTAACAACTTTTTCAACTGCTAAGGTTATCTCGGGATGGGAAGGGATAGTTTTGCTAGGAAATACTTACGACCTTTAGCATGCTCCAACACAGAGAATAAACTGCACCTGGGAACAATTCCACCATTTGGGCACTGGGCAAATACTGGGACGAGACCAATAATTAAGAACACATTGAATGTAAAAAAATTTGCAACAAAACTGTGCCCAAGCAATACAGTATGTTCTTAGGGTACCCTGCAGCAGCTAATAGCCTTGAGCCTCTATTTGAGCTTATTAATCATTGTTGTGTTCTTCCTTTGCAGTTCCCTTGGATTTTACAGAACGACTTCAGTCTTTTACAGTACAGGGCTTCCGAGTTATTGCATTGGCTTGGCGACCATTAGACCCTAAAGTATCGTGGCACCAAGCTCAGAGACTAAAACGGTACGTGTGCTTAGGATGTTGATGCTGCCGTGTAGGATTTGTTTTATAACAAAATTGCAATTTACCCACACTCCTTGCATACACTGCTGGGTCAACTGCAGAGTATTTGGTTGTGCGGATAGGCCTACATGGTTACAAATACCTTTCTGGTTTTAATGGTGACTTCAATGCTTTAAGAAATAAAAAAAAAAAACGATACAACTTCAAAACAGTTTGAGAAGCTGGTTTCTAACCGACTCCACTGGAAAGCTCTCATTGAGCCAGTGAATTTGGTGTACAGTAGAACCTCGATTATCGGAACTAATAGGGACCGAAGGATGTTTGGATAATCCGATTCTCATGCAAAACAAAAGAGGAAAACTTTTTTCTTTACTCAGTTTTAGTGTTTGTGAACTATGGTTATCACAAGTGAAAAGAAAGTTTTCTGTAAAAAACGGTAAATTTCATAATACTTTGTAAGAATAATCAGGGTGTTTGGATAATAGAGGTTCTACTGTATTGGAATGTCAAAAAACCAAACAATCCAGTGTTTGATCATTACTGAGTTACTATCAAATACTTCTAAAGCAGTCATATCCTGAAATTAAACTGTGTTTAATGTTCTGGCTGAGTTAAAAAAAACAGGCTCTTCGCCAATTTCTGATGCGTTCATGAGGTGCGTTGTTTCAAGGATATACTCACTGTAAAAAAAATTCTTACTTTCTACATTTTCAGGAATTCACACAACTTTTAAACAAATAGACCTACCAGCTTGGGTTTGGCCCAGTGGAAAGCTGGTGAAAAAAAACTTCAGTATGTGTGTACTGATTGACAGAAGTCAAAAATACCGACTACTTTGTTTTTCAAGAAAATTAAACGATCACCATAAAGTTTCCCAAAATCAGTTTGGCTTTGTCGGTTTAGCGAGCCTAGTATTAGAGTTCAAATGTATAAAGGGCCAAATTTGAAAGCAATTTTTTCTTTCAAAAAGTATGGCGTGTAAGTTTCCCATCTAGTGAAAAAAGAAATCAAATTTAATTAAAACCTTTCCTCTTTACTGATGCTGAGTATGTCGGCAGACTTTCAAGCCAGCTGCATAATCAGTTAGTATTCTGTAGCTCTGTACTGAGCTTAGAGGTACTAATAAACCCGAGCACTGAACGAGGTTCGTGGGAAAATTACAGAAAACTTTGGAAATGCTCTTAAATATAGAGCTTTCCCATAGAGAATGCAATGAAAATTTGGAAAATCTTGGGGGAAAGTTTACAGGCAATGTTGTCCAATAAGACCTCCACACATCCATCTGGCTTGTAACAGTTTCATCTTATCTGTTAATTAACTTCACGTCTAGGAGCCCCATGACTCAAGATAATACTGTAGTTAAAAGACGGTTTCGATCTTTGCGTCATGGCAACAGTTACTGAATACTAGTTTACATCTACACCTTTTAAGCCTTGATCCCGAAGTTCTGTGTCCCGTTGTCCTGTGTCCTGTTTCCTGTGTAACCAACAATATAAGAAGTAACAATCACTAACTAACATTCACAAGGCTAATAATTGTTACGTCGTAAAGTGACCGGCCACAATAGGACCTCTAATCTATGAAACCTAATTTACTACACCATAATATTTTTATCCAGAGATATTGTTTAAATGATGCTGGACGATTAAAATTAAAGGATTAGTGAAAATCGATAAATATTCAAAACGCGCAAAAATACACAGACGGGTTCGCTCACCCAATCAGCGTTTATTAGCCAGCAAAAAATAATTGAGCACACGGGTCGTTTTTTATGCACCGTTTGCAACATGGCGGCACATAGACCTAGGATACACGCCTTCAGTGTAGCCTGAGGAAAAAAAATATATATATTTAGCTTAGGAGCAGACTTAATGATGTGAGCAGACTTGATAAGGCATTATTAGGAAGGATTAAACAAATGAAGCTTCAACAATCAGTAAGAGGGCGAGCGGGCTCATTCTTGTCAAAGCAGCAAAGAAAAAGGGCGAGCGGCCGACAATGAGAACGGATATGCGCTCTAACAATTAGAAACAAACACTATTACTTCAATAATGCTGACTATTACAGCCGAGTTGAATCAGAGGGAATCAGCCAGACCGGCATATGTTACAACTAGTAATTATTTAAATGATACTTGAGCGTGCTAATTGAGTGAGCGAAGCAAACGAAAATCAACGTATATTAGCCAGTATGCGGCTATGCGCAAGAATACACAGACGGCAACCCGCCTGCGGCGACAAACACGAGACAGCAAAACATCCCCATGTTGCAAACGGTGCATCAAAACACCTCCCGTGCGCTCAAGATCGTGTTGTTTTTTTTTTATGAAACAGCCAGCGGAGCTGGGCTGGCAATTCTAGTAAACTCATAGTTAAACCTCATTATAACAACATGTCTCAGAACAATAAACCCGTTATAATAATACTGTGTCTGAGCAACAATGCATGCAAACGTGCTGGGTTATAACGATAAATATGATATAACTTTCTACTGCCTAGGACCCTTGGAGATGGTTATAATAGGTTTCACTGTATTGGTTTTTTCTTCCATATTTTAGGGATGATGTTGAGCAGCAACTTACATTCCTTGGCTTCCTCGTAATGCAGAATACCCTTAAGCCGGAAACCACTCCAGTTATTTACACACTGAAAAATGCCAACATTCGGACGGTCATGGCTACAGGTCAGTGCTTGTAATAGGGATGTAAAAGCTGAACAACTTCTTAAAAGTTAAAGTGACTTGCCTCCTTCCCTGCCGTGTAGCCTTTCCTAAGAGGTCGGAGTGCGCAAATAAGGTATCATAAAGGTCGGCTGGGATTCATGCTACAGTTCTTACTTCGCGACACCAGAGCTTTTATCCCAGCTGGCCTTGATTTTGCGTAGGATATGTGTAATACAATCTTTATTATACTGTAGTGGATGTGGATTATCGAGAAAAATTACTATCTGCACCGATGCCGATATTTGAGGTATCGGATCGGTATCGATTACGACATGAGGTTTGCTGTGTTTTGCTGAGGAATTCACCAAGTATCTTCCTAGCTATATTTTTACTGTTGGTCACTAATTTAAAAAAAAATTTAATTTTTATTATTATTGTACTTGTGAAGAAAACTACAACATTGATAAAAAAAAATTGGGCATTAAATTTCGAACATCAGTACCGGAATCGACAACATTTTACAAACTGGATCGGTATCGGAACAGTAAACTTGGTGCTGGTGCAGCCTTCAAAATTACAGATACTATTTTGGTTTGACACAGTTTCTTCACCAACTTCCACAAGTTCGTTTAAAATACATTGTTGTTGTGAAGTACAGTAACTTGTATCAACTGTTGATGTACAGTACTGATAAATATCTTGCTTTGCGCAAGTATCATCTGATTCTCATGATCCAGTAATGAATTTCACCCTCTGCGATTGTTTTGGCTGCAACCAGAATAAATAAAACTGACTAATACCCCTTCCACAAAGGGGAAAAAGTACGGAACCGGCCCGAGGCTGGGCCCTTTCTACACTCGACTCCGACTTGGGTCCGGCCCCGACCCCGACTTTCAAGTCTGCTTGAGGTCGGGACTTGAGACCCCGACCCCGTGTTTCAGTGCGGAAATAGTCGGAGCGCGGGCCCGTGCTTTAGGGAAACGTTTTGACTCTTGGTGCGCTGATAAGCTTCAGGGAGATAATGAGAATGCAGGAGGAGGGGAGAAATGAACGACGATAGCGCCGAAAATGGTGTAGCGAGAGAAAGATTAACTAATGTCTGGACCTTGGACGCGATGTCGGAGTTCAGTGAGGAAAGGAGTTAGGAAGAAAGGGTGTTGGGTTTTGCCTTTAGGCACAAGCTGGGGCCTGGACCCCAAATACTGCGTTCAGGGTCCAGTGTGGAAGCGGCTTAAAGCTGTATTGTTGGCTTTTTATTGTTGGCTGTATTGTTGGTTTTTGTTAGTTTTGTTGCGTTGTAACATTATGCATTGGCACGATGTCCTGTACTGCACAATGCAACCTTTAGCTACAGTATATCTAGCCTACATTTTCAACCATTATATTTGGCACATGTATTATTCGGCCATGGAAAAAAAATGTTTTTGTTCTCGGGCATTTTTTACAAGCCCAAAAAGTCAACCGGTGACCAGGCTTTTATTTTTATTTTTTATTTCTGTTTGAAACTTTGGAAACTTGGTATCTTAAGTTGGTTCTTTCTGGTCAGATTGTGGTAGTAAATTTCTGAACTATTTCAAACTGCGACTAAACCTAATGCTTGCTGGATAATGTATATTCAAAAAAGCTCATCTTTCTCAGAAATTTTTCTTAAGTAACATTTTGCGGGTCATTTTTTTTATTTTTCTGAAATAAAAGTCACCAGGCAGGGCCCGAGAACCGACTATTTTTTTTTCGTGGCCTTATTTATTATTATATTTTGTATATATTTTAACAGTAATATGACGAATGTTGTATTCGCATCAAATTTTGTCTGTATCCATCTGGATGCAAATATTTGATTGCTGCGGTGGTAAATATTTGGTGATTTACTATGTATGTTTATGTTGCATTTAGGAGACAACATGCATACAGCCATTAGTGTTGCTAGAGAATGTGGTATGATTGGTCCATCTGACAAGGCAGTCATAGTGACTGCTTCAGGACCTGAAGATGATCAGCCTGCCAAGCTAGCGATGGAGTATGCAGAAAGGGGAGCTGGGATAACTGATGGCCCGTATGTCGAAGCCAATGGCCAAACAAATGTAAGTGCAGTGCAGATCTCTTATTGCTATTGACTCAGTAGTAGTTGCACGGTAGAATATTTTGTTTCATATTGTTTAAATTTTCAATTTTTATTTCAGCTGGAACACAGTGTAAATATAGAGATCCCTTCAGGAAATTATCACTTGTGTATGAATGGACGTTCCTTTGCTGCAATTCGCCAATATTTCCCAGATTTGGTGCACAAGGTATTTGCGATGGCTGTTAACTGAATAAGGAAAAA
The DNA here is from genome assembly GCA_023313725.1 of Lithobius niger. Taxonomy (NCBI): domain Eukaryota; kingdom Metazoa; phylum Arthropoda; class Chilopoda; order Lithobiomorpha; family Lithobiidae; genus Lithobius; species Lithobius niger. Next base: position 27,697 of record JAHWFP010079029.1, read on the forward strand.
GTTATTAAACAGTGTGGATTCGTCATACATGTATTGCTTCATACGTTAGTTTGTGATATAGCATACCTTTCCTTTATAAAACCAAATACCGTAAATCGTGTATTAAACGCCCATGGGCTTATGCAGTTAATTTGGCAAAAACAGGAGGGTGAGCTTTAAATCAAGCATTATCAATTTTCTAACCTTTCTGGACATCTATTACAGAAAATTCGAAGCTTTTGAACGATCTCTGAAAGACCAATTTTTACATCCTTTTAATTGCTGTGAAGAAGGGAGGAAGCTTAGGTGAGGTATGGCCAGGCCTTGTGCAGGTGCTAGGAGCTAAAAGAAGAGTCCACTATTACTACAGGGAGGGAGAAGAGGCCAGTAAACATAGCAACTTGAACTTGAACTTGAATCTACACCAACAGGAAGCTCAGTAGCTTTTCGCGTTGGGAAGAAGTTTACCAGTTCTTGTAGTGGTACGGGTCTAAGACACCAGGCAAGTAGGCGTCTAGGCGTCATTTGAAGCATAGGACAGAAGGTGCCTGTACAACATCGGCAGGGAGTCTGTTCCATAGGGAACAAACCCGGAATGGTAGGGAGAGTTGGCGCACCCGCGAGTTACATCGCCGTTGGAAAAGCTTTTTCCCGTTGTTCCTGGTGGGTTGGCCCTCACTGAGTGTGAACCAGGTTGCTGCGATGTTGCTTGAATCACGTAATCACTTATAGGTAAAGATCAAGTCCCCTCTTGATCTCCTGTAAAGCAGAGTTGGTAGTCGTAATACCTTCAGGTACTCTGTGTACTTAAGGTAAGTCGTGGAGTCCGTTGACGACTTTGGTAGCACGTCGTTGTACCCTTTCGACTTTGTCTGCATCACCCTCATATCTAATCCACCAGGCTTGGTTGCCGTATTCCAGAGTAGTGCATACAAGTGCGCAGTAGAGCCGGAGGAAGGTTATCCTATCGGGGAACTAGAAGTTTCTTTTAATGATTGCCAGTGCCTTGTATGCTTTGGAGACCACGTAGTTGATGTGCGTTGAGAATGAGAGCTGGGAGTCAACGATGATCCCAAGGTCTTTTTGGCTGTTGCTTATTGCGATGGGGGGAGCACTTGGTGACACGGAGAAGTTGATTAAGTGATCTGAACCAAATGGGACAATGGCACACTTGGCTGCATTCAGAGACATTTTCATCCTGTTACCCCAACTTGCGAAATTGTGGATGTCGTTTTGCAAAAGGTCCATTAGGTCATGGTTGGTAACTGCCGAGAAAATTTGTGTGTCATCGAGGAAAACACAGTGGTCGCTTTTCACTACTTCAGATACATCATCGATAAAAGTAATGAAAAGTAATGGGCCAAAGACTAATCCTTGAATAGTTCCGCTCTCTACCTTCTGGGACGAGGAAATGAAGCCATCAATGACGGTGCATTGCTGTTTTCTTGTTAAGAAGTCTGCAATCCACTGGATGGTTTTGCCCCCAATGTATTTTTTGGCGACTTTATCGATCAGTAGGTCATGAGGAATAGTATCAAAAGCCTTGGCTAGGTCAAAGTAGGCTGCTGCAACTGGGAGATGCTCGTCGACCCATTCCGTGACTCGGTCAAGAAAGTGCACAAGGTTGTGTACAGTAGAATAACCCGGCAATCCACCATACTGGTTAAGGTGAAGGAGCTTGTTATTAAGCAGGTGATCAAGTATACGTTTGCAAAGGATTTTTTCCAGTCCTTTGCAGAGGGTACTGGTCAGGCTGATTGGGCAGTAGTTTGCAGGGTTGCTTCTGGATCCGGATTTGTGTATAGGAGTGATGAAGGCCTGTTTCCAACCAGATGGTAGTTTGCCTTCGCTGATGGACTTCTGAAAAATTAAAAGAACTGGAATTTTGAGACTTCTTCGAGCTCTTTAAGGATCAGGGGATGAAGCCCATCTGGTCCTGGTGCTGAATGAATCTTGAGGCTTTGAAAGAAGTTGTTGATGTCATTTTCACTGATAATAATGTCATTTAGACTGGGTAAGTCGTCTGGCGGTGTTGGAAGGGTGAAAGGAATTGGTTTCGTGGTGTAGACGGATATGAAATAAGAATTCATCAGCTCGGCTTTAAGTTTCGAGTCACTGACAATTTTGGTGGGTCCTTGTAAATCCCCGACGGGGCACGATTGTTTCTTGGACCGGTTAACGAAGGACCAGAACTGTTTCGGGCTGTGTTTTGCAGCATCCGCAATTTTTCTTTGGTAAGTTGCCCTGGCTGACCTTAAGGCCTTTGTAGTTTGGTTACGGGCTATGTTGTAGTTATCATGGTCGTCCCCATTTCCAGAGCGCTTGTAGGTGTCCCAAAGAGTGCGCTTGTTGTTGATAGCAGTCTCGATATCTTTGTTTACCCATGGGTGGGTTTGCGATTTTTTCCCTTTAAGGTTGACAGCTGGGGTGTTTTGCTCAACAGTGGATGTGACCGTAGTGTGGAAGAGCGTCCAGGCCTCTTCCACATCCAGCAGTACTAGCAATACTAGCAGTACTGGCAGTACTAGCAGTTCAAGCAGTACTAGCTTTATTCACATCATATAACTTTCAGGTAATTTTTCGTAGAAAACCTACAATTTGAGAGGTGGGCTTTAATTCCATTATTTCATGATTTTGACTTTACAGCATTTTAGGGGGGGGGGGGGGG
>JAHWFP010079029.1:30443-52065 GCA_023313725.1 Lithobius niger
CTAGCTTCAATTGGGCTTTTAATACACGATTTACGGTATTCAAGCAAATCTTATGTATTTTGTTCTTTGCCGTAAATACATAGTGATGGAGGAGTCAAATTAAATAAAAATGTTAACCATTGAACCAGGGACGACGCTAGAATCCCTTTACTGGGGAGGCGGCAGTGGGGCAGCAAGTTTAGCCGAAGGAGGAGGGGGGGGGGGGGGATGAAAAATTCTACTTTTGCGGTCCCCCCAAAAAATATCACTTTTGCAATCTCTTTCTCACCAAATGTTCTTAACTTATTCCTACCTCATTTTGGGGGAATTTTTTGTATATGCAGTTCTGATTTTACAATTCTCACAGTAAAACCTAAACCTTATTGATGTGACCTCAAGCCTTTCTTGTCGCTGTCGTAGTTTTCGTAATAAGTAACCAGAATTTTCTTCGTTCATACGTTTGGTTTTGATCTGATGATCCTCTTTCCCCCCTACATCGTCCTGCATTGAACTGTTCATGGTACACTTTTTCCAGCACTTATTTTTGTTTTTCAATGGCTGCTTCAGGGAATGGTTTTTCGGGGGAGGGAGGGGGTGGGTTACGGTCAATCTTCGTAGCACAACAATTTTATCATGGAATACATTGAAAAGAGACTGGCCTGCTGCTCTTATCCCTCCAATAGCTCGGAGCTTGTTTTTGGCTACTGGGCACCAGATGTGCTTCCTTTACGTGATTGGTGTGTTGAAATTGCGAACATGACTGAAAGTTGTGGCATCTAAGCAAAATCTTTTAAAACGTTTCATGTAGTAAATGTTTTTCATATATTAATTAAAGTTATCTATTTTCAGATTGTTGTTAGAGGAACAGTGTTTGCCCGAATGTCTCCAGATCAGAAGGCTCAACTGGTTAAAGAACTTCAGGGAATTCATTATATGGTTGGCATGTGTGGGGATGGAGCCAATGATTGTGGCGTGAGTAACATAAATAGAAAACTAATACTGAACTAATGCTCCAAATATGCCAGTGTGCTGTAATGAAGGGTACACTGCGTAACTTAAGGAACCTTTGCTACTTTGAAAACAATAAAACCTGTGACACAATTATATGGGCGTGTTGTAGAGCTTTGTTGTGTGAATAATTCTGTAACTGTTACCACATTCTGTGTTATATGAGTTTGCTCATAAACTTTGAGACAGTGAAGGACACCCGTTAAAGCCATCAGCTTAAGAAACATGTTCTCTCATTTAGGCTTGCTCTCAATAGAGCTTCAACTGTATGATCGACTGAGCGAGTTCAGTCCAGATAAAGGTTGGGCACATTAATTTTTTTTCAACAAATGCTACAAAGAGGTTATCGGAAAGAGTTATTAAACATGGTTTCTTTGTCTCTATTGGCTGATGGATGACATTGCCTCCCCCCCCCCCCCTCCCAGCCCCTGGGCAAAAGAAAGGTAGGGGGTAGGGGCAGGGGGAATGGATACCAGAAGGGGGACAATTTGTCCTGTGCACGGGAATTTTGGGACCGGGGAATTTCGTATTAGCCTTTAACTCTCGTAAGCCAAGTGTCATCTATCTTGCCCTTCTTGAGCTACAGACACAAAGTTAAAAAAAAAAAGCTCTTTTGTTTTGTCCTCTACAGATTAAAAGAAAAAAAGCCCCCCCCCCCCCCCACCGCACCCAGTTTGTACCAGGCCAGGGTAATCCTGTCACTGTCACTGGCCCAGCATGTGGATGATGGATATTGTGTCCTGCATAAACAACAGCGTGCTGAAACGCCCTCCTTAAAGCCATCAGCGTGCTGCCGTGCCATTACAAATGGTTGGGTGACTAACAAAAATGCACTTCACGTAAAAGTTCTTCACCATTGAATCTTCCAAATAGGATAGAGTTTAACTGAATTACTAGAATAAGAGTGAATAATATGAATTTTTACATCCATTCACCAGTCAGATAATATTTTTGTAATGCAAAATCTCAGTAATTGTTTGGATGTGGCCAATGATAGGGTTGAAATCCATGACTTTAAATGTAATGATTTTAATGTAATTTAACGTGACTATAAAGGTCTACATGCAACATCCTCATAATCTTGTACATATTCTTTTATACACAGGCTCTTAAAATGGCTGATGTAGGCATATCATTGTCAGAAGCAGAGGCATCCGTTGCAGCTCCATTTACGTCAAAGATTCCTAATATTGAGTGCGTTCCTATTGCAATTAGGGAAGGTCGCTGTGCTTTAGTTACATCCTTTGGCCTCTTCAAGTACATGGCTCTTTACAGCATGATACAGTTCATCTCTGTATTAATTCTGTACACGGTGAGTTTAACTTAAGAAGTAATTTCGCTTATTAGCAATATAATTTAAACTTATGATTACACACACTCACACAGTATGTTGGTACACAACGTGAAGTGGTAAATAATTGTCATGTTTTTTTTTTTCGTAACAGTACAAAACCAACTTGGGCGATCAACAGTTTTTGTACATTGATCTCGGGCTTGCCACCGTTATGGCTATAGTCAGTAAGTATTCAAATTCTATTCAAATTCTAGTTTACTCGGTTTTACTAATTTCTTGGACTTGATAGTAGGGATCAGCCGAATCTTTAGGATCCTGATTCAGATTTGGCAACAATTTTGACATTCTGCCAATTCTACTATACCATTCGAAATATTTTTCACCAGCTTTAAAATTGTAATAATCTCAAATTAAGAAAGAGCATTGAGAAAAAAATCACTGACAAAGTTGCAGAAATGTTCACTCAGTCTAAAGTTTGCAAGATCGCAGTCTCACTACTGGATCGTATTAAATCGCTTCTCAAACAAAGTGGTAGGTTCAACTCCAAAAATATAGAAATAAATACTTCTCAGTATTTACGAATTTTCAACAGGCAGATTGACACTTGACAGAAACTACTGTTGTTGCCCTCGTGTCTTCATCAGGCTCTCCTCGTGTTTCTTCAATTTACATTACTGCTGCAGCCATATCAACATGAGTCAGTTCACGATCACCATTCAAATCCAGCGGTCTTCGTAGCCTGCTCTATTTGGAGGGTTGGTGCTTGTTGTTCTTGTGGTTCGTGCCTTTTGTGAGTGAGTTTCTTACCAAACTCATGACTGATCAGAAATTTAATGGCAGGATTTGAGGGACCTTGCAAATTCATCACAGGCCCCCTTTCTCCCAATTTGTGCTGGATTGCCAGTGGCTCAAACAGCCCAACTAGTTTCTGTCAATCTGCCAGTGGAAAATTTGCAAGTTCACAAATTTTGAGAAGTCTGTATTTGTATATTTTTGGATTTGAGCATCATCATGAGAGTAACTTACAGTTCGAATATCCAAAGTAACATGGTGAGTTTTTTTTTCAACAAAAGTGGTAGGTTACTTGGTTACTGCCTTACTGGTGTTAGTCCTGCATTCTTTAAATGTTGTTATTGTACTAGGGCTGCACTCATACCGTTACTGGATTGGATCAGTTGCCGATATTTGTGGTATCAATATCAGCACCTTCGCTGAAATATCGATAACTCTGGAACCGTTCGAGATAATACATGCAGTTCGTGGTGTTCAGTCAGATAATCACCGAGAGTCTGCCTAGCTATCTTTTCACAGTTTGTTAAAACCACCAAAAAGAGTTAAACAGGATCCGTATCATATCTGTGAAACTGGTATTAGTTCAGCATCAGTCAATCTTTACTAATGTCACTAAACAATTCTAGAAATCCACAAATTGGCTGATTTATATTTTATTATTTCTAAGTGTTACTACCATTTGTATATAATTTAATTTTTTGGGGTTTTATGCCGCTGTTACCATAACCATGTTATTCAACCTACATTCCTGTTTGACAGTGGGCTACACAAAGGCATACGACCATCTAGTGAAGGAGCGACCACAAGGCAGCCTAGTTAGTCCACCCGTCGTTTTCTCTATTCTCAGTCAAGTCCTTCTTGCAGCAGCTTTTCAAATTGGTGCAATTTTTTTCTTGAAGAACAACGCCTGGTAAGTTGCAGAACTTATGTAAATTCATTACCAATTAGTAACTTGCGATCTGTCCGTTTTTTGTATTTCACACCCTGCAACATTTTTAAAATTGTTGATGTGGAGTCTTTTTCATCCCGTGTGTAAGAGTTACATGCATGTGCCAAAACATTATGTATATTTATTAAAAAAAAAAAAGTAATTATCAGAGCTCTACTAATCTTTGGTATCGGGCCATTTTTTTCTTGAAGAACAACGCCTGGTAAGTTGCAGAACTTTGTAAATTCATTACCAATTAATAACTTGCTATCTGTCTGTTTTTTTTAAATTGCAACATTAAGTAATTATCGGAGCTCTACTAATCTTTGGTATCGGGCACGAAGCACAATTTTTTCCCCCGATTACTTGACCAAAAATTTACAGGTTTCCATGTTACCCTTCAAATCTTAGCAAAATTGACCCTCTGTGTCCTGGGATAACCCTGGCAGTTGAATGATGGTAGTTTGAGTATTCCCTTTTCCTTTTCAAATGGTTGCTGAATAGCTTTTGAATAGTGCTTATTTCATGCATGATGTTAAATCATTTTTTAGTTGGTTGACCAAGATTTTTTTGTGGAGTGCCTACATGAAATATAGCAGGCTGCTAATTTATCTCGATGTTAATAAACTTTTGCATTTAATTGTTCATTACTCAAAGTATGTAAGCATGTGTGTGAGATATGTCCTTTACCCACATTTCCAATTTGTTTGAAGGTATTCTCCCACTCTACCAGATTACAGTGACGAATTTATTCCGTGTTGGGAAGCAAATGTCATCTTCACCGTTTCAAGTTTCCAGTATTTAATTACTGCTTTAGTATTTTCAACTGGACCACCCTTTCGTCAGCCGTTTTACAAAAATGGTAAGAATTTGAGGTTAAACATCAGTTCCAAGAAAACTTAATTAGTATTGGGCGATTTAAAACCAAAATGTTATTGCTATTACCTGGCAGCAAAAATGACAGACAGGAGAGGAATTGGATAACATCAGATTTATTACTCAATTAAAGGAATTGACAACAAAATTGAATAACCAAAATAACATTTTTATTTTTTATTAATTTTGACGAGCCTTATGTCAGCCGAAGCAATTAATGCTTGTATGGCTGAACCGGCTCAATTTTGAACATTACCAGATTTTTTTAAGAGAAGAAGAAATCTGGTAAAGGGAGGTACCAGCCTGGGGATTCGATCCGGGAAACCTCCGATCATTATCGGGGCCGAAAGATTGTACAGAATTAGCCAGAATACATCCCATAGCTGCTGAAGGAGCATGGTAGCCTCTCATGGTAGGCCAGCGGTTCAGCCATTTTTACCTTTCCAGGGGTTCGACCAGATCCGCAAACCTCCAGCAACCAGGCTGAGCTTTCTCAACACTCAGCCATGATGACCGCAAAATAACATTTGGCTCAAACTGGAGGCTGACTCATTGGCTTGACCATTAGGGCTCCTCCGTCATGGAGAGGTAATGTACGCTGAACTGAACTACAAAAGCACTAGTTATAGGGAAGATGGGTTGGAGGCCAGAGTCCTGACCCTTCATGCAGGAAGGATGAACTCAACGCCCAAGACGAAGTCGGTCCCATGATAAAATTGAAAAAGAACAATGAAGGAAGAAGGGGTGGTGGTGGGTTAAGCACACGCCCCTTGACAGCATTGGAAAAACACTGACCAGTCTCACCTCAGTGACCTTACATGCCCCAAATGAGGTCAAGTGCCTCCGGCTGTGTAGCAGCCGGAGGGGGGGGGGGGGGAGGTCAGGGAAGGTTCATTTACGTCGCCAACCCAAGCCAATGTAAATAATGAGCTCATAATTTATGACCGTTGGGAATGGAGAAACCAGCAATAAAAATGCTTGGGAGAAAATTGTTAATTTAGCCAATCGCATCTAAAGGTCATAGCACTTCCACTTGTAATTTTCTCATCACTCCCTGTTTAGGTAAAAATTACCTCTTAAATTTGGCCTTGTTTGGCTTTCGCAGGACCCAAAGAATTGCAGTTGGTAATGCAAATTACAGGAGAATTACTGAAATACACGCCTAAGGCCATGAAAAGAAATATGTTTGGTTCTCTGGCATTTTCATTCCAAAAGCAATCAGGTCACCAGGCTTTTTATTTTATTTTTTATTTTATTGGAAGTAACGCTTAGTCTTATTTTAACTACCCAAAGCACTTGGAATTTTAATTTAACAAAACTGCAAGTGGTAATAGCTTAACATCAGAGTAGAATTATTGAATTCCAAGTGAGGCTAAATCATGCTCCTATTCAGTTACCTGAATTACTTTTCCTTGTACAGTAATGAAGTTAGCTTGCACTAGCAAATAAAATGTAATGACTATGAGAAAATTTGACCACCAGGCAGGGCCTGAGAACCAATTAATTTTATTTTCATGGCCTAACCCTGCAAATGGGAAGCTAATTTTATGGTAAGGCCACGAAAAGTAATTGTTTGGTTTACATGCGCATGCAGGTGCCTTAAATTATCGCGGGTCAAAATTTTTTATCTCAATCTTAAAAATTATAATTTCGCCAAATTTTGACCGTTTTTGAGATTCCAGTATACCATTTTAACCGGCTTAAAACGAGTTTTTCAATGGTGCTAATTTCAAGCCTTTAGCTCAAACCACTAAGAAGTTATTTGGCAAAAACTAAAATAAAAAATAAAATAAATGCCTGGTTTCCTGGTGCTTCAGTTTGCAACCTCGCCCGTAAACCAAACAATTTTTTTGCGTGGCCTAAAATCGACTACTGCTGTGCTCCTTCGCCTGGTTGGGGGGGGGGGAGGTATAGTCATTAATTCTATCCTCTACCCTACCCAAATCTTGGTATCTGAATAAAATTCTGAACATTGCGTCTTTTTCACAAAATAAACCTTTAGGCCTACTTGAATTACTTGGAAACTCACTAGAATCACCTCGAACTCGGAAATTACTCATCACGCTCACTTTCAAAAACAGGATACTGTTTATATCTTGCAAATTTTCGATTGTATATTAACATTCTTCATCAGGTACAGTCAAGAAAAAATCTTAATCGTGCCTGAAGAAGATCGTTGGTACACAATCGACAGTTTGCAAGATACAGACAGTATCCTGTGTTTGAAAGTGAGCGTGATGAATAATTACTGAGATCGAAGTGTGTCTTTTTTAATTTAACTTTTACATTTCTAATAGTTTAATTATCCTGGTCCTCTTTTCCAGTGCTATGATGTAGACTGAAATAACAAACTGAACCACCCAGCTACAAATAATTATTTATCCATTTTATTTTTCAGTGTGGATGCTCCTATCATTATTTATTTTTACCTCATTCAGCATACTACTTCTAGTCCACCCATTCAGTTGGCTGGAAACGTTTTTCCAGGTATGTTACAAGTCACCTTTTTTGGGTAAGAAGTTGAACAATGTTGGATCTACTTCACGTTAACTCTCCCCGTGTTACTGATATCATCTCATTTGCGTGTTTGCCCCAGCTACTAAGTAAACATTATTAAGCCATGGGGGAAAAAATGGTTCTCGGACATTTATTTACATGTCAAAAAAATCACTGGTGACCAGGCTTTTATTTTTATCTTTTATTTCTGTTTGAAATAAAGTAATCACGTAGTACCTTAAATTGTTTTCTTTCTGTTCAGATCATGGTAGTACCATTTCTAAACTATTTCATATTACACCTTAACATGACGCTTGTTGGATAGCTGTGCAGGAAAGCTCTCTTACAAATTCTTCTTAAATAAACTTGAGCGGGTTACTTTTTTTTTATTTGACTCAATACAAGTCATCGGCAAGTGCCTGAGAAACGACAATTTTTTTTTTCTCTTACACTCACCATTTCCGGTTTTATATTCTGAGGACATATCTGCAGAACCTTTACCAAAAAAATCATCAACACGTGTGGACAACTATAAATTTGTCAACTGCTCAGGACCCAGTGCCCGGTCAGGGCACTTCAGTATTACCTGGATAGGACGAAGGATTGCAACAGTGAGGAGGCGTCGACGTTCATCCCACTGTTTTTGGCAGTCGACGCCGCTGACGATAAAGCAACGACGGCAATGAAGCTGACCCCGAAGAAAATAGCCCAGTGGATCGTAATCACAATCAGGAGAGCTTACGAATCCACCAAAGATTGCGTCGATATCCCGACAAGCGTTAGCTGGGGAAAATTCATGGTGAAAATGCTTAACAATGTTATGCACACCAAGCTGTTAGTGAAAGTTATCACTACCTCGATATTTTGCCTATCGACTGAACAGCTTCTTGAAGAGATTAAAACATGGTAACGAGTTGGTGAAAAGTGAGGATAGAGTGACTCTAAACCCAAGACGTGGAAGTGGCTCGTTGCAGAAATAAATTTTGATAACATTGTTGTATGCCCGTGTTGACAGTTAGTGGTATGGTCTGTACGAGTGAAGATGGTTTCTAAGGCCAGTCTGGTAGAGTACTTTTTGGTACCCTTTTTTCAATCTCCTGAAGATGCATCTTGGACGAGAGGCAAAGTGTCGAGGTTGGCAACCTTCACTATAATCATTTTTACCATGTAATGATTTTGTCCGGGGTTTGTATGAAATTATGTACGCGTACCTCAGTCTTTTTGCTTTGACAGAATTGCAGAAAGAGCAGTGTTAAACCCGTAACCTATTCTTTTGACCTTTTAACATTTTGACAGGGACTGGATTAAGGATTATTGTTCCAGTTGTCTAGTTCTCTTAGTTTAACAGGCTTCTGTAAATAACTTTTTGTTTTAACTATTGTACTATGTATAAACAGAAGAATTCTTTTTTTGTAGTTGTCTCCAGCTGTTACCCCTCAGCAGCAGACATTCCGACTTTGGCTTTTAAGCTTTCCTCTTGTCAATTTTATTTTATCAGTGATAGTTGAGGTAAGTATTGTTATAGGTACCCATCGCATGTGAGAGTATATGCATTAAAAAACATAACATTTATGGATTAATATTTTTTCTTCAGATGTTTGCGAATAGCCGTGCCATGAAAGGAATTTCACGTAAAATAAGAAGAAAGAAGCAACCAAAGAACCTGTACAAAGTTTTAGAAAATAGTCTGGATTCCGACAGAGATTGGCCGACAATTGGGGATTCGACGTACACTACCTCTACACGCAGCAACGATTAGAATCCGTTTTAAAGTGATTTGTGTGCATAAGTTATAACAGTTAATGAACTTAAAGGCTAGTGAAGTCAGAAAACTGCTGGGCAGTGAATGTAGGTGCTATCTGAAATATATACGCTCTATTTTTTAAAAACTGTTTCTGCATTTTTTTGACAAGGGTGGGTAAGCAAAGTGAATGAGGAGCCGTTTCAACTCAAAGTTGGGCACATTGTTACATTGTTGCAATTACGGCCAAATGTATGAATTCGACGATACATTTTTTGAACTCGTGTTGATCGACCCATGGAATTGGTTTTGCGATAATATCACTTAGTGATGGGGTGAAACTAGGCATGTGCAAAACTCAAAACTTTGATTCGATTTTAGCCAAGCTTTGCAAATCGTGTCAGAAAACAATTTTATTATTTTATTTGTTTTTATTTCTACATTAAACATAATTTAAATGTGTAAATACAAAAGGAAATTTTGTTAAATAACGTTAAAAACATAAATTTGCTGGCCCCCATGAAGGCCGGCTGAAATTTGTTTCTTTTGCCAAGGAAAAATACTACACCTGTGAATTTTTGCATTTATGCTCTCTGTGCCTTGCGAATTAAAGTTGCGCATGCACAGCCCTCCTTACTTAAGAGCTTGCTCGAGGGCAAATGCATCTTTTGAGCTGTGCTCTAGCTGGAGTATGCATACAATCCTAACGATTGCCTCGTTTCTAAGTTCTCTCTTGTCACGTGTGTTCAATGTAGAAGCCAAACTTGAAGTAGTTAAACCTTATTTAATGCGGAATAATCATGACAAGATTTGGGTTACATTATTATGTTCTTTCTCAACACAAGAATCAACGGGAATAGAACACTGGGCTCTGAAGCCCTTGACTTTTATATGCTCCGGTCGGATCCAGAGCTCCACCGGACAACCAATCAGCTCGTGAGTTCGTTAACCAATCCAGTTCATGGTTACAAAGTGTTCACCAATCGTGGCCAACAATACTTGGCCACGTTCTCCTGCACGTCTGCTCATGGTTTTGGCGCAAAATCAGAAAGTTCTTGCCGTTGCACAAGTGATTTTTGGCGCCAACAAAAGTCAACCACAACACAACAGCACACAGGTAGGTACGAGGGTGAGCCAATGTCCGTTACACTCTCAATCCATCAGGAGGCGACTCAAACAGGGGAGGTAGGATGGGTTTGTATAGTATTTTTCCTTAGCAAAAGAAACAAATTTCAGCCGCCCTTCATGGGGGCTGGCAAATACACGTTTGTTGTTGCTGGAAAAATACTATACCTGTGAAGTTTTGCATTCCCCGTTGACCTCGTCCGAATTGATTGCGGGCACGTTCTGAACGAGTTCCCTAGAGTAGTGAGCTAGGGTTCCCCAAGAGGAATCATTGATTCTGTTTTTCCTAAGTTTTTTTTTGGGGGGGGGGGGGGGGAGACAGGTGTAATATTCGTCAAGAAAGTGACGAAGTATTTACCTTACGTGTGGTCTTGATGGACGACGTCATCTAGCTGCGGCTTGGCTTGGTCCATGCACGTGACTTGAACTTGGTCGGGTTGTCAATTCACCGTAGTTAACTTATTGAGATGACAACGTGGTTCGAAGCTTTGGGATTAGTCCAAAAGAAGGAGTTTGACCAATTTGGATAGAGATGCACCGATGTTGGCATCGGAAATCGGCTATTTTTGGCTACATCGGAACATGTGTATCAGGCAGCAGATGTTAAAACATCGGAAAGCCACACATTTTTAAATGCGCTTACAACTAATTTCTGGGAACTAAATTTTAAGCCTACAGAAAATTTTAATTTTATTTCTGAAATTCTCTTAATTATTTTTGACTCAGTGAAAACTGTAACTTAAGTCTCATTTTACTTTCTTAAACATCGTACCACAAGTTATCGGAATCGGCATTTGAGCACATCGGTGCATCCCTAAATTTGGAGTAACATAATTTTGCTTGAGTGTTGTTGCCGGGAAAGGAAGCGTTCGCTTTCCTTGTCGGGTTTTTTTTTGTTGTTTATCTTTGAAAAATTCTGTGAAAGGTTAAAATTTAGGTTGAAAGGGGTGTTCACATGGTGGATTTCAGGTAGTTGACGATTCGAAGTGATTGAGTGAGAAAGTTGTTGAAAAATAACTCTGTTCACTGCACTGAACAAATTGAATTTAATGAAGCATGGCAAGATGGGACTAATGAAAAAGGGAATGGTTTCTTCCCCGGTGATCCAAATGGTGATATAGGGTAGAAAAGTGATCATTTATTGATTTTGAGACCTTTGGGTGAAATCCATAGGCGTGTTTTTTGGCACGAAGCCTGCATTTAGTGCATGGAAGATTTAAGATGCTGTTTGACATATAGGGTTGTAGGCCTGCTAGATTAGGTTGAGTTAGGTGATTATTATCAAACTGCCATATGTTAAAGCCGTAAAAGTGTTCAGGAGGGCAGGCGTACCATGGCGGCCATGGCGTACCATGCAGCGACAAATTGGTTGTCCCTGGTTTCTTCCTCAAGCTCAAGGTTTAGATTGTCCGGGGTTTGAACTCTCAGCGGGTCAAGAGGAAGGTCTCCAAAAGAGATGACTGGCGAAATGAGTTCCTTCATGGGTTTTAGCAAGTCGTAAGGTGGATGCCGGATCGCAAAGCCCAGTTTGGCGTCGTAAAGGATGCTCAAAACGTAGTTCACCACTGTAAGTGGGCTTGGGGTTTGATGTAAACTCAATTTCTTCAACATTCCAGGCCATACCTGTTTCCCTGCTAGGGAGTTTGGCAATTAGGGATTCCTTTAATTTATCCTTGGTTGAGAGTAGGAATTTCCGATAGGAGATGCATGCATTAATTGCAATGGATTGTTGTTTAGAAAATTTCAATTCAAGTTTTGCATAGTTGGAAAGCAATGTTTGGAAGTCAAGTTGAAAAAGGTGGAGATTCTTAGTGACGAGTGGGGAGAATGTCATGTTCGTAGTTGTTGGCGATTTCGTCCTCATGGTGGAACCTGGGCTTCCTAGCTTGAGGAGAAGCGGGTGGTGATGCTTGAGGTGAAAGCTACATCGGGTAAATTCTTCCGGTTTTCCTTTGACGGTTGAAGAGCATGATCAGGTAGAACTGCTGCAAAGAAGTCCATTTCAGCCGTCGACTCGTCAGCTTGAGTTTCGTGGTTGATGGTGCAAGAAGGTGTTGAGTCACGGACTCATGGTGTTCACTGGAAGATTTGCTTCCCTTGAGTTGTACGAAGGAGGAAGTAGACTGGTTCCTGTTAGATGGACATCGAAATTTCGAGTTGGTTGATGATCCAGGTAACGTGTGATTCACTTCTGCTGGGTTTGAGACAATCACAGCTGGGGTAGTGGGCTGTTCGTTCAGCTCCAGTAAGGTTGTCATTGATATTCCTGGTTGCTTCGAGGCCATTGGCGATTCAAATTCCGATGCGATGATGTGATCGTTGAACTTGTGAGGAATTCCCTTGGTGACAACTAAGGCTGCACCGATACTAACTTGACCGATCCGATACCGAACCGGTTTTCAACATTTTTGCTGATACTGGTAGCATTATCCCTGAAATTGTATCCCTAATTTCTCATAAAAGGAGTAGTTTTATGCAAAAGTCCAATAATTATTAATATAAAAAAATTTTAAATAATAACCCAAAGATAAAACAAAGCTAGGAAGTTAGTGATTTCCTGAGCAAAATGCCGAAAACCGCATGTCGTAATCTCGAACGGTTCCAGAGTTATCGATATTTCTGCAAAAGTTGCCGATCCGATCCAGTATCGGTGAAGCCTTAGTTACAACCCTCCGGTCTTGCAAGGGGAGCTTGAAGGAGAAATGCGAGGAGTCGGTGGTTTGGTTTTAGAGGCTTGCGTGGAACAGAGTGGGCATCGCTGGTTGGAACTAAGTTCAAATAAGAGAGGGGGAATTCTGAACACAAGGGGGTAGAATCCCCAACACGATCACCATGACTAACATCGCCCAAGGAAGCCCGATGCCAATCTACGCACTTCTGAAGCAGCCCTAAGGTCTGTTTTTCTCCACGCACGCAAAATTGTTTTGATGAGATTTCCAGAGTGGGTTAAACAAATATCAAATATCACAGGGATCGTTGAAAAAGTGGCAATTTCGACATTTTCTACACAACATATGCTTGTTGTCACTCTGGAGTTTTTCGATGAGTGTAGGAATCCTCGTCGTTTTGAGGCGAGAGCAGGGTTAAATCGAGCAGCCAAATGAAAAATATGGCACAAACACTTGGCGAAGCACTATACACATCCGACTAGCTCGGATGCTCACACGATTGAGAAGGGTACGTGTGGAAGGGCCTACTACGAATCAAAGCACCACACTGTGGGGAACCAATGAACCTTCTTAAGTATTTTCAACAATGTAGCATTAATATGTATGATGTTAAGGCTACGAAAAAAAAATTGGTTGTTTCCCAGGCCCTGCCTGGTGGTCAAATTTGCCCCTTGTCGATGCTTTTTATTTGCTAGTTCAAGCTAAATTTATTACCGTTACAAGGAAAAGCAATTCAGTTAGCTGAAAATAAGTATTATTTAGCCTAAATTAACCACTTTCAGCTCCGTAAAATTAAGTGTTTTGCAAGTTTTTCTGTAAAATTAAAATGCAAGTGTTTTGAGCAGTTGAAAGTAAGACTTGAGTTACTTCAAATAAAATAAAAAGCCTGGTGGCCTGGTTAATTTTTGAATGAAAATACCCGAGAAACAAACTTATTTCTTTTCACGGCCTAACCAACACCATTTTTTTCCCCCAATGTGTACTACGATTCTGCACGTACCATATTTATTTTGTTCCAATAATGTTTGCGATGTTGGCTTCCTAACAATACTCCTATCGGAAAGATGAACGCTCTCATAAATAATCCAAACTCATAACAAAATGTGATACATCAATGGACTAAATAATAAATATGAAAATATTTTCTCTTTACCCTGTCATTGTTACAGCCTGCAAATATATCGATCAGTCACTACTTTTGTGATGGCCGGCACTGAATGCACTTCTACTCCACGTACGCGTGTTGTAACACGGGTGGGTGAGCACTTCTCTGTTGCCGCTCGCCCACCACCGTTTTGTGCAGCCCGCCTACGGTGTAGCGCCGTTCTACATTGCACTTTTATGTATGCTCAGTCAGACCAACAATGGCTCTTCATTAACCCTTAAAATGCGGGCGACGAGTATACTCGCCAAAAACACAACAACCTGAGTCCTAAAAACAGAGTCCAAAGTATGCACGAGATGGCCAACAATGGAGAAACTACAACAATACTAGGTTCCCTTAACAAGCCGACTCTAGAGACGGCCGTGGCCGAGTTGGTAGAGGCGTGTGCCTGAAGTTAAAGAGCTCCTTCAAGTTGCCAGTTCGAGTCCCGTCCAGGTTTCCCCTACTTTTGTGGAGATAGAAAATTAATTCACCAGTTAAAGGGTTAAAGCTGTTATCACTTAGGCTAATCCTTTTTTACTGTTTGAATCGTCAGGCTATACAGAATAATTCACATCACTTGGGCGCGATTCTCTTAGATGATAACGAATACAATGGTCAGCCATCTCGAATGGCTCGCAAATTGCTGCCCCTTGATAATGAGAATACGGCACAAAAAATGGAATAATACGACAGGAATGGTTCGTCTGACTCATGTTACCTAATGTTGATTTGTTAGGTGGTAGTCCATTGGTCAATTTATTGTTCATTATACATTAAGATGCAATACAAGCTAATCGCGAGCTGTCTTGCTTAAACGTCAGCAGCCTGATATTGGGCTCAACATGTGTTACGCAACAATGCCGCACACCCGAATTTGAGCGCTACGTGTGTATAGGGTTAAGCATAAATTGAAAGGCTAGTATTTTCGGGTCAAACTGAAGTCTTCTTTGCCACGGTTTGGCAACGACTGGCTGTGCCCTTATGTCAAATTGAATAACAGGACGCGTGCACATTACTCACTACATGCATACTATTCACACTTGGTTATTTGGCCCATGCTGCCGTAGTGCGTTACAAATTTCACTATCCTATCATAACTGACATGACAGGTTTTTCCCAGATGTTATGCCATAACGAATTGAAGAACTAGACTCAACGATAAGTTGGTTAAAGCTCAGTTGCTGGAAATTAAATCATGATCAAGCATGAACTGTAGCCGTAGGGGCTCTGCAGAGAATATGGGCTGCTGGCTACAGGCAGTGCAAGGTGGGACGAGTTAGGTCTTTGCAACCATCACGCTGAAACAGCGCTTATGAAATATAGCTTTCATTCCTCAAACAATTAAGCTATTCTTTCTACAGGCAGTTAAGGACTTACTTTCATTACAGAAATCTAGGAAGTACAGGACGAGACAGAAAAGGCAGGCTACTCTCAATACGTTGGAGTCAATATGTTGGATGGGAGGCGGCAGTAACATTGTCTCTGCCAACAGGTTATAGTGCTATGGCACAAGCGCTCTTTGGCTGTCAAAAATGCTGAAGTATCCCAACACTTCTGGTGCCCCCTTTTGCTCCCTCGAAGAAAAATAAACAGCCCATTTCGGATTGAATGGTGATCATTTCTTTCAGATACAAATCCCCTATCGCTCTCCCTCCTTCACTTGGGGAATTTACAATACTCCTCGAAGAATTTTTGGTAAATCGCATGGTACCCTGTCTCCTCAAAATGACACAGGTCAACTCTTACCTGTCTTTCCTCATTCTGTTTACCAGAATGCTAGTTTAGCATCATGGTGATGCACTTAATGTGACAACGTCTTTACATAACACAAGTGTGCCAACAAGTCCTTCACTAAACTCAACCTGCATTTTTGTATCACAAAAGTCAATTTTAAATTGTATACTTTATTTACAAAGCACTTTAAATTTCATAACATAATTACATCTTGAAAAATATTTACATTTCAAATGGATTAAGCGTTTTATCATACTCCTCATCTTCTAAAAATGGATTTGAACTCTGCGCCGTTTCAAATGGGTTGGAAAGTGAAGGTGGCGGCCGAGGATGCAATTCTACAACACTTGTCGCTATCTTGCCTTGATTTGGTCGTCTCTTAGCTGTTGACTCCGAAGGTCGTGAAGGGGGTGGTGTTGACTGATAAAGAGGAACTACAGGCACAGTGCTCTTTCCACTTGAAGGCATGTCGGTAATGAGGGTGACTCTATTGAAGATTCCACGACCAAAATATTCAGAAACCACGGAGAAACCATCTTCTGCTACTTCAAGCTGTTGGGGGAAAAAAAAATAACTTTCTTAAAACTACTGTAAATGTCAATGTTATAACCTTACACTTAGGCTGTGTGCCAGAGCAATCTTGGTTAATCACACAACAACAAAAAACAGACACTAAAAACGGGGTTTTACTACAAAAAACAGTTTTTACTTATCCTAAAGACTTACATGTATTTTCGGCTTTCCATTCAGGAAATACTTAACATCCCAAAACCTTAACACATAATGAACTTCAAGTTCTTGCAATGGCGCTCCCTTGTATGCATGAACGCCACTAGGCAGTGCCCTCTTTCTCACTAATCTCACAGTTTGTAACATTCTGCTGAAAAGTAGGTTTAACGCGGGAAGAGGGAGAGTTCATACACGTAACATTCTAGGATAAGTAAGAACTATTTTTAGCAGTAAAACCCCGTTTGTACTGCTCTCCTAACATACTTACCTATATTTTCAGCTGACTTTGTCGCACCAATGGCGGTATCGAACCCTGCGTCTTGCAGGACTGTACACCAAAATAATACAACCCTGACCAATCATTACTATGAACACACACTTCTACCTCCTGATCCACAGTGTAGACCACTGTACTCTCAAAGACCTATCGCCATGCTTCCTGCAGCCACGAATGTTGATTTCGGCTGAGAAGTACTCGTCGTTTCAACTCCACGCAAGGAGTGAGAAATGAAAGTCGTTTTGCTCCTCCTCTAGGGGAGTTCCACATGCAAACACTCATAATTCAACCATTGCCCTGGCGGTTGGGCAGGACGGAGCACGATCCGCACATTTATAAGCATCACTAATCAATTGACAAATACAACTCGCTAACGATGGGTTCAGTTACTGCCACTGCCGTTACCCACCTTCACAAAACACGGCTTACACGGTCTAGCTACCACCCCTCCAGGATTTTGCTGATCCACACCAAGTCTTTGGGATACCATCACGTCTTTGGTCGCCGCAAGGTATAACTTGATCGCGCGCACCGAACACTGAACAATTCGATACAATCACGACCCACCAAAGGGGATAGGGCTGAGAGGACAACCGAAGACAGGGCCTCCCCATGTTTCTGCATTTTTGCCCGGAAATCGGGTGGGGGAAGGAAAGATACTTTAGACCAATTGCTGTTAAATAGGAGATACTCAGTTCCCAGTGCCAGCTCCCCTTGTGTAGCTACTGACGCCTGTGCTAAATGAAACACTGTATCCATGGTCAAGTCCCTAAACCAAACGGTGTTATGGTCGAATGTGAGACAGCTTTTTAATTCCCCGCTAATGTCTCAACAGAATTAATGGCTACCCCATTGCAATCGGGGAAAGACCCTGATCTAAGAGCCCCTCGCAGAACTCACAAAGTTGATGCACGAAGGGTTGCACTGATCAGTCTCTCTCTGTCTGCATCAAGCACTCCAATTTTACTACTTGGCTTCATACACTTGTACAGTCGAGGCACGATGGTGCGACAAGATTCTTGATATTATCTCCTCAGAGAAATCCCCTTACCTCAGGTCAAGATTATCAACCCGTGAAGATGAAGGAGCCTCAAATTGGGGTGAAGAGTACATCCCCGTGATGGGAGAGGAGATTGGGCACGAGCGGTAGTGACACTGGGTCCTCCTTTGCAAGAGTTATTAAGTCTACAAGCCAAGATGATGTCTCCCAATACGGCGGAATCAGAATGAACCTGCCCTGAGCATGACAAATCTTGTTGATCACTGTCTGCAGGAGGCAGAAGGGGGAAAGAGGTACACAGGAAGGCCCTCCCATGGAATACTCAAACTGTGTGTCGCAAGGGCCCTCTCGTCTGGGAATGGCGTTACGAAGACAGGGGGCTTACGCAACGTGACACATTTGAAGCGTGACCTGGAGAGACGGGCACAATCCGAACAGTCGTGATACCTCAGGGAGATCGAATGTAGTCCCTCACCTCTGGGAATACACTACAGTACACTACAGCCGACGTGTTGCCGAACAACACAGCAATGGTTACTCCTCTACTGATCAAGCCCAGGTCATGAGCGCCAGTTACATCGCATGGAGTTTTAACACGTTGATATGGAGCATCGCATCCTCTTGCGACCAACAACTTCCCACTGCTTGCGCCATTCCCCAAGATGAGCTCCCCAGCCTGATGTTGAAGAATCGGTGCAGAGATGGAGAAGATGGGGGGGGGGGGGGGACAACGGGAATACCACCTGAGTGTTGTGGGTGTCATCCCACAACGCCACCGCCTTTATTGGGATGAGAGCCAACGAAATCCTGTTCTCCCTGGAGATCCTAAGTCGCCAAGTCTCCCATCTGGTACCATTGTAGCTGTCCTCGTTGATACAATGGCATGAGGTGCGCAAATGAATCTACCTGGCCAACAAGGCTGGAAAGGTTCCTGGCCGACGTTTCTCGCAACGACATCAGTTCGTGGATCGACGCCAGTAGTTGATCTACGCGGGACTAAGCTGGCTGCACCGTGAAAGATCGAAGATCGAATGATGCCTCCAGGAAGTCGAAGTATTGAGCAGGAAGGAGTGATGATTTCTGATGGTTCACTCAGAGACACCAAGTATTGGAATGTCTGGGTGCACACCTTGCTCTACAGGTCTACTAGATGGGGATCCTGGTTCCTGATCAGTGATCAGCCAATCTTCAATATTGGCAAACATGCTGATATGCAGGCGGTGGGCACCATGACCACATCGTGAGCAATGCACAGCCCGAAGGGCAGAACCTTGAAGTGAACACGTGAGCCCAATACAACAGCCTGAAGAAGTGGAACACTGAGGGGTGAAGGGGAACATGGAAGTAAGCATTCTGGAGGTCGATGGCCACCGTGAAATCTAGAGGCCAAAGTGCTTCCCTGATAGTCGCAAGAGTCTCCATCTTAAAATGGTCCGATCGGATGAACGAGTTCAGGTGTCTTAGGTTGAAGGTGAAGCGGTGGCCTCCGTTGTTGATCTTCGGGATAACTCGTGTGGGGCTTTAAAATCCTGGCGAGCTTGGAGGTAACAGTCTGATGGCTTCTTCCTCTAGAAGCGACTGAATTTCCTCTAGAAGCGACTGAATTTCCTCTATAAATTGAGCCGATTCCAGTTTCTGCGGAAGCCACGACTGGTGGGAGAACCAAGACACACAAATGACAGGGTACAGCCTTCTGAAATGATTGTGAGGATGAATGGATAGTGTTAGACCACAAGGCAGGGAAATGACGCTTAAGCCGACCCCCCCCCCCCCCCCACTTGGTGGTGTAGTGAGGCTGGCTACGCGAGTGGAGATACGATCGTTTGAACCAAGGGCTATTTTCAGCAAATAAAAATCAATTTCACGTCAATTTTTGCGACAAGGCCAACAAAAAAATCAAATAAAGGTAATAAAAAGATGTTATTGAATGAAATTAACCGAAAATTTACATTCCAAAATACCTAATTAAATCGGAATTATACCTCCGTTTCATGCAATTGGATTTTTTTTTAACAGGGCTTGGTACTGAGCAAACGATACATCGTTCATCAAACGTTTTAGGGGCTGTTTTGAGAAGACGATATATCGTCGCTTCGACTAAAAGGGTTAAAGCAAAATCACTTGGGCACGAGAAAGGCCAACACGGGTTCGACACGGGTAGCTGGGCACTACCGCCAACAATATATCCCTGATGCGACAGCGGCTGACAGAGACTGAGATGGCGACTGGGCTTGCGACTGGGTCACTTGTGTCGGCTGTGACTGCGGGGCAGACAGCGATGGTAACTGATCTTACGACCGCAACTCTCTCCGTGCCAGATACACATAGGTGGTCAGGATAAGCACGATCGTTGAAAGGTCGTCACCAGAGGACTGCCCAGCCGCCCCTTGGGGATTAACTGAGCAGACTGAGACAGTCGTGGTTACACCCGACTAGTTAAGCAAGTGACGCGTTTGGGAGACGAATCGTCCACGTCCTCACCTACCCGATGCTTATTAATCACTAAACAACCCAAGCAAAAGAGGGGGAAATGGCGGTATGCCGTGACGGGACCTCCGAAGCATAAATGTCCCTTTCTAACAGTGCACCAGAAAAACAATCGCTGACTGGAGACATCACCATTGACGAACGAGCCGCACTAAAACCGATGCTGTAAGAATGGTTTCTGGATAAACCCAGGCAACCCAAAAGTCATATCGAAAGTGTACAGCACTTGAGTGTGTATTGCTAGTGAGTGAGGACACTTCAACTTGGCTAGCTGTTTATTCACATAGTTGACATGACTGCTGCTACAATAGGGTCAACTTCCTTTGTCTTGAACGGCTCATCGCGGACCCATTTCTCGACGAATTCTAACCTACGTCTGAAAAGTTACAACCCAGAAGTACAGAGGCAGATTTCACAGTACCAAATCCACCGAATCGGAATCCGAGCCACTCTCAGCCATCCTTTCCTTTGGCTGAAGGTTGGAAGGTTTGCTAGACTTCTCCCAAGTGGTTCACGTTTTCGGATAGCCAGGCAAAACTCGGCGCACTTACTCCTTAAAATTGCACAACCAGCACTAACCGCATAAAGGATAAGATTCTTGACATTAAGCTGTCGTCCACACTTGAAATTGTCTTTACCGGGGTAAAAATGATCAAACTTCCACAGCTTCTGTTGATATATTTAACGAAGGCCCATCGTCTGTGCCTTGGAAACAATTCTCATGGTTAATTTGTTTGTGTACATATTCAGTCTCGTTCGGATAGGAATTTCTGAACGATCGCTGTAGCACCTCAAAAGGGATATATAAAATGTCGTTCAGTTGTCCATTATCCAGGTCAGAACACGAAGCTTTCACTTTGTGTTAACTGATGATTTATTACTGCTCTATTTCAGCATTTGAACATTAAATAAGCGATTTAAGCCAATACCCTCGGTAAGTATTTTAGGATAGTAAAATCGGATTTTAAAATTAATATTCTGGTTTTTTTTTCCAATTTTGCTGTGCATACAACCTTCTGTGACATATTGTTGACGTTCCAACTGTAATCGGGGAAGAACATTTTGACCAAGCGTAAAGACGTTTAAGCTTGCTTCTGGCAATGTATTTTATACAATTATTATTATTATTATTATTATTACTATTTATTTTTAGTTTTTTCCAACATGTGCTTCCCGATTGTGAATCGTGTTGGCTGTTCCTATGGTTTGTGTGGTTGCAAATTAGTTTTAACATTGAGTTATGTTGGATTTTGGAAGACGGACATACGTGACTACTTGAATGATTGCGTAGGCCTAATCACTGACTTTTCTGTGAATGAGTTAACATGCTCAAGTAGCCT
>JAHWFP010079030.1:0-15905 GCA_023313725.1 Lithobius niger
TTTTGCAGGGTACTGGCAACTGAGTTCGTGGCTTAAAGCAAAGGTTCTGCAATAAAATAATGTGTTGCCATCGTCAGAAACATCAGGACATAGAAAAGTTTTAATATAAGACAATACGTCCCCTGACCAAAGATTTGGTCCTGGAAAAGTCTCTCAACATAGCAGCAAGATTTGTCCTTTTCTGAATTTTGAGGAAGTTACCACGGAGATGTTCTAAGAGTTTCCCAGTCGCCACTGTTGCCCTAAGAGTTTCTCAGTTGCCACTGTTGCCACAAGAATTTCCCAGTTGCCACAAGAATTTCCCAGTTGCCACAAGAGTTTCCCAGTTGCTACTGTTGCCCTAAGTTTCCCAGTTGCTACTGTTGCCCTACGTGCTTACCAGTTCCCACTGTTGCCCAAAGAGTTTCCCAGTTGCAACTGTTGCCATAAACGTTTCCCAGTTGCCACTGTTGCCGTAAGAGTTTCCCAGTCGACACTGTTACCCTAAGAATTTCCCAGTTGCCACTGTTGCCCTAAGAGTTTCCCAGTTGCCACTGTTGCCCTAAGAGTTTCTCAGTTACCACTGTTGCCATAAGAATTTCCCAGTTGCCACAAGAGTTTCCCCAGTTGCTACTGTTGCCCTAAGTTTCCCAGTTGCTACTGTTGCCCTACGTGCTTCCCAGTTGCCACTGTTGCCCAAAGAGTTTCCCAGTTGCAACTGTTGCCATAAAAGTTTCCCAGTTGCCACTGTTGCCGTAAGAGTTTCCCAGTCGACACTGTTACCCTAAGAATTTCCCAGTTGCCACTGCTGCCCTAAGAGTTTCCCAGTTGCCACTGTTGCCCTAAGAGTTTCTCAGTTGCCACTGTTGCCCTAAGAGTTTCCCAGTTGCCACTGTTACCCTACGAATTTCCCAGTTGCCACTGTTGCCCGAAGTTTCCCAGTCAGTTGCCTCTGTTGTTCCTTAAGAGTTTCCCAATTGCCATTCTAAACTAGGAGAAAAGCACAAGACTTCAAAACAAAACGCCATAGATAGCACAACATACCCAGTCACGAAAAACTAAAAAAAATGCCACAATACAGGTGGATCAATGCAGCACAGCAGGAAATTCACTCATTTGAAGCGTATTACGACTTTTCGAACTTATTTATAACCATTCAGCTAGTGCCCACGAAGCCCAGCTATCTTTGGTGGCAAGTAGGGAGGGTAGGGTTGGCGGTCGAGTTTGCATGTCAGCGTGGGCGCGTGTTCGTTATCGGCTTTGCGTGCGTCCGTCTGCTGGCCCAGGTCTCTTAATTGGCCGTTGGAGTCGAGGCCATTTGGATGAATTCGACCCGTGAGCTGGCCGGACTCGCAACAATTGGATGTATACCGGGCGGCAGACCATCTATAGATTTTTCCAGGAACTCGATAGTAACCGATTGCTGGATGTGTCTGTCTGTCGGTGGGTCGGGGTGAACTAGCCATTCCGTGATTTATCACCTGGTATGAATTATTCCTTCCCCCCCCTTTCCCCATCTACAACAATCGCATGCATACACGAAAGGAGAAGCGACCCTCATCGATAGCCAAATCGCTCCGAACGCCAAAGATATATGCCATCAGAATAATGCCTGCCCGCCTGACCATTATGCCCACTTTCTTTCTTTTTTTTTTTCCGGAAATGTATTTTCTGCCTTAAAGGATTCTGGCAGGAAGGTGGGCTAGGGGAGAACCGCACGTGTTGCAGCCAGATGTGGGCTAACGATGTCCGTCCTCCTGCACAAAGGAGCAACAACGGGCTGTGAAGGAATAGAAAACAGACAAGAGGGTTGCAGACTGGGTTGAAACCTCTGACTGGAACAATCTAACCGAAAAAAGTTTGTTGGGCCGGCAATTTGGTAAAATTGTGATGTGTTCGTGAGAGCTTAAAACTCCATACGGAAATAACGCGAAAAAAACCCTGTCCAATATCCACGCAATTGCTGATATTTGTAGTAGTCTTCCTGTCTCAATGTCCCCCGAAAACTGTAGTCCTTAGTCAATTGTTGAGTCGATTTTACAGTAAACATTACAGTTGCGTATAAGTTTCGAGGTTCCCAACGTTATCTTACATAAATTAGTACACCCGAAGATCGGACCCGTTTTGCTTCTAAAGATTTCGTCCTAACTTTTGCAACTTACGTAGAGTACCGCAGTGGCTCAAATAACCGAAAGTACCAACACGTATTTCTGTACATTACTTTTATTTTGTTTGGAGACATTTAAATTGGTCTAGTTTTTAAAGTATTTTTGAATCGGTGAAGGCCTTGAAACTGTCAAAATCTGTGACGTGACCTTGTACTTTGAAGACACTGTGTGCACTCACAGACACACCACTGTGTACCAGCTAAGCCTCCACATGACTTACGAACTTACAGTCCACAGTCTGTGTAGTGGTGGCATGGAGTTTGTACACTATACCAGTACACATACTACACAGGCCACAGAGTTTGAGCGGGTACAGTGATATGTGTTGTCAGTGGACAGTGCCTGCAGAGTCAGTAACGACCTGCGGATCCACAGTTGCAAGTCAGAACATATTACATGCAGAAAATCAGGTAAAATCCAGGGACGAAGAAACAATTTATAATACGGCAATACAATGCCACATCACTTAAAATTAATGAAAAAGATCTCTGTTAGCAATTCCAACAGCTAATTTTACTATTAAATCAAAGACAACTTCAAGACAATAATCTTGAAACACAAGACAACACTGTGTACCAGGTCAGCTTCCATACGACTTGTGTACTGGCAGTACACATTTTATGTACTTTGTTGACTCACAAAGTACACAATGATGTTTACTAGTAAGGGGCAAGGTGGCCTGATAGTTAGCATATGACCGTCTCATGTGACAGAGGACCAGGGTTCGAGTCCGGCCTCAGCCACCCCTGGCATTTTCGGGAAGAGAAGAGCCCTGTGATGTCTCATGCTCATGTCGATTGTGGCATGTAAAAGATCCTAGGAATTTCCGATGGGATTTAACTAGCAACATTGTCCCTCTCTCCTTTTGGTGCCATGGCTAACGCTGGGTGCACGTCAAACAGAGATGTTTACTCAATGCAAGTGATCTGGGGGCAAACTGGGTAGCCGGTTCGAATCCGGGTCATGCCACTTCGACGAAACGTAAGTGCATAAAGGTGGCTTACTGAACTACGTTATTTCTAGTGTATGATTTTCGCTATTGACTAATTTCCAATTTTCCTTAATATTATTTCCAGCGAGTTATGTCTATTTATTACTCAATGTCGCAGCTAGTCTTTTTCAAAGGGGGTGCAAAGGTAAAATTTAGGCCTCCCCCGCCCCCATGAAAAAAAATAATTTTGGATTCGTGGTTGTGGCCTTTTTTACAGTAGTTTACGTAAAAATGTGGGACCCATCCTTTTAATTGTAGCCCCCCCCCCACCTTGGGTCCTTGGCCCGGGTGCCTTACTACTTTTTGCACCCCTCCCCCCTCCTTTAATTGTGGCAGTGTGTGTAGGCTACTATCACTGCACATCATCTTCAGAGTGAAGTTTAATAAGTTTGTTTTCTTTGAAACAACCGTAAGTTTCTTTTCCTGGAAATGGTTTTACCAAAACAAAAGTATGGTGCGAGATTAACGTCAAATATCGACCACATATAAACCAGATTGAAGTAATATGCAATGCGTAAGACTTCTGCTGTCTTTGCACCATACTAATCGCTCGATGAGCAAAGAAACGCACAGCTTCTACAAAGTATTTAGCATGTATATGATCGGTATCGATTCTATTTGTCCAAAGGTAATATCGGTAATCCCTGAACGTGCGTGTAGAAATTCAACTTTTCAGTTGTAGGTCTATCTTTACGGTCCTGATTCCGAACAGCAACAAAGATACGTTAGAGGGACACACACACACACACAAAACCCTCATGCCGATTATTACTTAAAACCCCATAGAACGATCCTTGAAGAGCCTTTGTGCCATACTAAAACTGGTGTCTTTTTCGCTACTAGTTTCATTACGGATAAATCTGACAGGCCATTTCTCCACGCATTGATGATTAACCTCATGTCTGCCGAACGGCTTTTTCCACCATAAAACGATAATCTCAGCACAACGATCGATGCCCGACCGACCGACCAACCAGCATGCCTTAGCACTCTATGACCAGATCCATTTTGTTAGGAGCAGAAACGAGCAAATAACACTTTTAACTGTTTCACTGAACATCAAAAGACAAATTATACACTCTGAATCGGACACTGTGCACTTGTAGCATTGTTTACCAGCTCAGCCTCCACATGAACATGGTGCAGGCGTTCAAAACCCCATGATGAAAGTCCCTGATTTTTCCAGGTTTTCCAGACGAGTTCTGATATTTTTTCCTGATGTTTTTTTTCGGTCAAAAGGCGATGCAGTGCAGGACTACAATGTTTTTGTCACATTTCACTCAAATCTCAATAACTACATCGGATCGCTTTGCTAAATGAAAAAAAAAATTGCACTGCGGTAAAGAGTGGGAGTAGAGCGGTAAAGAGTAGAGTGGTAAAGAGTAGGAATGCCATAATTTGAACAAAACTAGGAACACACTTATAGTATACGCGGTTTATCTTGAGTCCTGCAGTATTTTATGAGCGGCTACGTTTTCCTGGAGGGGGTGGCATTAATCGACGGCCACCATTGTTTTTGTAACCACCTCGGATATCAACAAGGCACTCTGCTACCAAAAACATACAATTGATTATCTGTGTCGTTCAGCGGCGATCTCAAGATAGGCTGCGGACACTATAACACTCAACGCCCAATATTACTAATGCCTACTTTTTTGGCTGTATTAGAAATAAAAGAAAGATATAGTTTTAACTGAAATAAAGTGAAGGTTTTAGAAGTGAAAAAAAGAATTACGAATTAGATAATCTTTACAGAGGAAATATACTTTCCGAAAAATGTTGAAATTCCTTGAATTTCAGTATACGTGTATCAAATCCCTGATTTTTCCCTGACTTTTCAGCTTTCCGGTTTTCCGGTAATTCGTGGGAGGCAGAGCTGGTACACACTGACCTGTATGCAAGCGTCTTCAAAAACTATAACTATAAACTATAACTCGCTTAACAAATAATCTGTTAGTCTCGAAATACCAGTTTCTAATTTTGTGTAACCACATATTTAAGCAAAACCTAAGAATATAATTGCTTACACACTTAAGCAAGTTGTTTAAATGAAAGCCTAAAGTTGCCCCTTTACCGGCTTTGTGGCTAACCCCATCCCCCCTGCCCCCACGAAAACCGAAAACAATTTCTTCCCTAACGAGGATGGCGAGATCTGTGACGGATCCCAGAAAACCCTAAACTAAGTGAGTATGCACGTCCGAAAGGTTAGAGACGTGGGCTCGAAACCTACTAGACGCAAAATCCAATGGGAAAGTCCCACCACAACTTATAAAGGGTAGGTTATCTTAAACGACAAACTTCTATTTATTTTAGCGGGTTTATTTATTCCGTTAATCCTCTGGTTGGCTCCTCCCTTTACCAGATATTTCTTCTTCTCAAAAAAAGTATGGTAATGTTCAAAATTGAGCCGGTTCAGCCATACAAGCATTAAGTTGCTTCGGGTGACTTTTAAGGCTCAAAGAAATAAATTTAAAAAAAAAATTGCATCTATCAATCGAGGGTACAAGAGGTGAGTAGATAAATGCTAAACAAATCACCTTAATCTAAAAACAAAACGATAGAAAAAAGGCAATAGTTTAGCCTAAAAAAATCTACTAAAAGCCACACATTTTCACACATTTTTTTTTTAATTTTGGTACCAAATGATGGAAATCAGAAAATGACTACAAAGAGGTTAGTTAATCAGTAACACCTGTGATTGTGGCTGAGAACTGAGTACGACTAGGTCACGCCTGTCATGAATGAAAATCGGCCCTATTACAAAATAGCCTCCCATCTTACTTTATAGCAATCCTATTCCATTTACTATTTTCACGGTCAAATTCAACATTAATGTAGACAGGAGTATATGAAGAGCAAGGAATAACGATCGCTAACTGATTCAGTATACTTATTACAAACATATTTACGTTGCTTTTTGGACTATTTAGTCATACAGCCTGAGCAAGAATTGAACCCATCGACCTTTAGAGACCAAAGGTCGAAACCCTACCGCTCAACCAAACTTATTTATCACTTAATCTAGCCCATTTGGCTTTCCGTTCGGTTGATTCAATATACTCTTACGTTCAACCTTATCACGTGATTCTTTGATTCTTTTCGATCGTAGCCAGTACATTGAAGATAAAATTCGACCGGCGCCAGTGAAGCATGCCCTTTTCG
Organism: Lithobius niger; assembly: GCA_023313725.1. Taxonomy (NCBI): domain Eukaryota; kingdom Metazoa; phylum Arthropoda; class Chilopoda; order Lithobiomorpha; family Lithobiidae; genus Lithobius; species Lithobius niger. Next base: position 6,301 of record JAHWFP010079030.1, read on the forward strand.
GAGAAATGCCCTTTTTTGTAAAAAAAAAAAAAAATTGGCCTTTTCGTGCCGACATTTGCTGGTGTGGCAGTATCTGAAAAATATATACATGAGAGCCTAAAAAAGGCCTGAAAAGGGGGTTAAAGTCCCAGAAAAAAGGTCCCAGAAAAAATGTTCACTAAAACCTACTATGCCCTTTTAATAAAAGTTGCCCCTGCCCTTTGGGGGATCCGTGCGTTCTACTGAACGGCGCTATAACTAACATCTTAACTAGCATCATAAGAAATTCGCAACTTTTTAAAACTCACCACAAGTAGAGAATGCATTTTGGGAACACAACTTCCACACAGCAATATACCACTAACATATCGAAACAACTCTATAATAATAATAAAAAAAAGGTTAATATTTTTCCCTTCGCTTCCTTTTGACAAGGTTTTAACAGTCAAAGCTTTTACTTCATATATATATTTTTTTTGCAAGTTATCGTAATGCAGACAAACGGTCACACAACAAAGATTTAGTAGACTACTAATCTCCAAGCAAGTCGGGATGCGTGCGTGGTTTACCTTTCAGCTTCACCCCAACAATACAATGTTACCTGCAACCACGTAATACCCCGGGGGGGGGGGGGGGCCGGTTCCCAGCTCCAACCCGGGAATAGTCCTGACTGCACGCGCATGCATCCGGCTGACCAAAAGCGCGTGCCTGGCGTCGGCGTGTAATTACATGAGTCGTGGGCCGAACGCAATTTCTGCTTTGTGACATCGCCATCATGTGTAAAGTGAATATTGCCTAATGATGGACGGACGGATCGCCTGATGGCCTTCATTAATGGTTGCCAGCCAGGCCGGGCTATAATGACCTCATGGATGGCCAGATCAATGCCTAACTCGCCCAACAGATGCCCACGCCAACAACAATAATATAATAGCCAAATGTGAAGCTTGGTAACGCTTAGATATTCAAGTTTCTAGTATTGGATATTTTCGATGAGGATTCGTGTATTCCGTGACTTGGCATTACGCTGCCACGAAAGAACAGCCCTCGATAAAACTTAAGACTTAGGGTGTATAGATCTGCTGAAATGCCCTTCTCAAAGGATGCTTTGAAACAACAGTGAAGTTAGTTTCACGGCAATAGCAAGGACGTATCATCGCTGGGCACGGAAAACGACATTTTCCACAAGTTTTAAACCCACTTCGCATTGTCACAGCGCTTTGTTTACCTTAACTGCCTCCATGTTTAACACACTTTTGAACCTTTCGCAAGAAAAGGAAAGGCAGTAAAAACCAGGTTATGGCCCTAGCGAATCTACTTTCTATTCCCAAGCAAATCTGACTTTCAGTCTTGACCGCCAGCGAATTGCTGAATTTGTCAAAAGAGGGGTCTTCGAAAAGGAATTTTTGTGTGGTGATGTGAAAGATTTTCACTTACTCACCTTCCATTTACCCAGCCTTTTAACTGCAATATTCCATCAACTGACCGAAAAAACTGCAAAAGGAAGATGTGCCGAATAGCCAGCAGAAATAAATGCTGCTTCACTAGAAAATAAGTTGAGAATTTCATTTGAAACGTAAAACGAGAACATTATGCGTGTCAACCCGTCAAAACTGACGGAGTTTCAGAGCGCATGTCCGCTACAGCAGTACGAGCAGGCCTGTGAGCTACTGTCTTAGTCTACCTTAATAGCATTCCATGTTGCTGCAGCTGATACGTAACACTGCTAGGATAAATAGGGCGACAGAGAAAGTAATTTTACTCTTTCCATTTAATTATATAACACCGGACAAGTGTTCGAAGTGTTAGTATTGCTTCGAATCGAGTCCGCCAAACCAAACAATTCTGTTGTTAACCAACCATTTGCAATGCTGGTAGAACCGCGGTTTATTTAATCCCAATTATCCATTCCCAGTGAGGGCCTAACAGCCCCAACAACAAGAGAAATGCTTCCACTTACCTAATCGATTACTTTCGTCATTACCATATGACGTCACTTCCGCGCTGCTCTGATTTCACTCACCCATCCTTCCCACCAGGTGGATGCAGGTGTTGTTTCACGGGCCCCCGTCATTAGCCGGCCGGTCAATACCAATCGGAAGCGAGGCAAGGATGGGTCAAGGCAGGCCGCCTGGTCCTTTCCGCCATCATTGGCTGATTGAGTTTGTCCGAAGAGAAGTGCGTCCGTGTGAAGCGAGAGGGTTGAAACGACTCACGGGGCAACGCCATTTCCCACAATGCCCTCAGGCGACCCCTTCCGAAGCATTCACGATGATCCGGCAGATTCTGGTCCATTTACACTTTACTCAATAAAGCTCATCGCATGAACGCTAAGGTGTCACACCTGCTACTACCATCTAGTAAGACAACTGAGTCTGGAATCTTCCGTTTGCAACCTCAAATCATTGAAGGGGATAAGCGACCACGGGAGATTTGATGACTAAGAGTAACCTGTGAGGTATGCTCGTTCGTTAAGGATATTTACTCCAGTTACGTGGTTCGTTAATTCTTTAAGTGTCGACGCCATAGGGTTCACTCTTTGAGATGTGTGTAACCGTGTATGCACATTCTTTGAGATGTGCGTTATTCTTTGAGATGCGTGTCACGTATGTTCATTCTTTGAGATGTACCAGGGTTCAGACAATTTTTTTAATTCTCAATTTCCCTGACATTTCCAGGTTTTTCAGGTGCATACAATGGGAATTTCCAGGTCTTCACAAGATGTTTTGTTAGGGAAACATGCAGTAGCTAATGTCTTGATTAATATTTGTACGAAAATAATCCAACATCCCAGAAAATCGCTGTTTAGAGACTAGTCCAGACGGGACTAAACGCATTTTCAACACAGTTGTTAGTTCTAGCCTAAGATTGGTTTATTGAAGTTATATCGAAACTACTTGAACATATTAAAGCACAAATTTAAATATTTGCTATGCTAGCTTATTTCTGATCTGCTAATTCAATGGAACTTACAGATCAGACACAAAGGCATTTTTTCAAATTACCCTGTCTTTTCCCTGATTTTCAAAAAAAACTCTTGTTTTCCCTGGAATTTCCCTAAGATTTTGGCTCTATTTTAATTTTTCCTGAAATTTCCAGGTTCTCCTGGTTTTCCAGGTTTTGTCTGAACCCTGTGTACGTGCAAGCACGTAAGCTAATTCTTTGAGATGTGTGCAACCTTGTATTCTCAGATCTGTTTAACCTCATACGCCATTCTTTGAGTTGGGTTTAACCACATATGCTTAATTTCTGATTCTTTTGAGATGTGCGTAACCATGCAGCCCATTCTTTGAGATAAGGGTGTAACCACGTATGCTCATTTCTTTAAGGCATGTCACACTTTTCTTGATGATACTCTCTTTTTGAAACATGAAACCTCTTTTCTTTAAATACCAGTATAGCTCCCTTTTGGAACACCTTGCACACTTGATTTTTCGGTAAGTGGTATGATCCGTTCTTCGAGAGACAAGATGCAATCCCGCCAGAACTGGGAATCGGGCCCATCCTTACAACCGACTTGGCTGCCAAAATTGCCTGTGACTATTATACTTTACTCATAGCGTCTACTCCTAGTTTCTTGCGTAGGAGAGTAAGACTGAATGCTATAATAGGGTACAGCAGATGCAACCTCCTCCTGACTCCCATTGGCAGAATATTTGTATGATTTTGCCGAATATTAGTATTTTGCTGAACTTTCGAAAAGTTCAGCTATTGACTATAATTGGCAGCAAAACCTTTAATTCAGTTTTACGTTTCTTCAGTCAACATTTTGAACACCTTCCAACTCATGTGGGCGTGGGTCGGTATGATTTCATCAGCAATTCTTCGACCGACCAAATGAAAATAAAAAAAAAGAAGTAATCCAAAATTAAACGGAAAAAAAGGTTTAGTTTTATTAATTAGCTTACGTAATTTCGCCTCCTTTATTTCGCCAAAATCCTCAAACAATCGTTGCGTTTAGTCACATGCGAATTCTGGCTCCTTTTTTTTTCCCTTTACCCAAGAAAATTTATGTCCAAGAAGATTTATTATCGAAAAAGTCACTATGTTTGCTGAAAACTTTGTCCAGCACTTTCGGTTCCATACCGAAGGCTTTGTGGATGGGCCCTTCCCCCGACCCCCTTATGGGGCCACCACTCCCTTTTCCCCGATGCTTAAAAATTAAATAAAAAAAAACAGTAAACGTCGACTTAAAAGTTGCAAAACTTCACCTTCTAACCCCTCTCATAAATCCTTCCATTTTACGTAACGCCTATATCGAGTTCTTTTCGCAAGCATTGTGTCCACTCAAAACCCGCCCTCCCCCTGGACTTGATGACCCCCATCCCCTTCCTCCCAACCCCACTCTAGCCATGATGGAGAAGGCGGAGGTGGACCCCAATGAGTCTCGCTGGCCATCGTCCATTGATGCCTTGGAAAAGAGGTGGTGGGCGCGAGTGGGCAAGGTACTGTCCACGCGCCCTCCAAAACACCCCATTCAACTGGGGTCAAAGGGTAATCGACTGGTCCTGGCTATGAACGCCGGCCAATCATGGACCTGGCATCAACTGACCACCCGCGCGATCCACCAAAGGACGGGGCAAGTTATGTTTCCTCATTAGCGGTGCCGCAAAAACAAGGAAACATGGCGGCCGGCTTCATTGGCCCTTCCTGTCCCAAGCAAGTGGACGTCGGCCGGACGGTAAGGGGAGGGCAGACTGAGGTCGGGGAGGGGGGGGGGGGAGTCAGACGTCTGTAACAAGTGTCCTGCGTGGGTGGTAAAATCTCACCAATGCTGAACCCAAGGTAGGCTATCGTCTTATGATTTGACTTTTGTTGAGAATTTGACGCCGTCTATCCAATTTAACTAAGTCGTGCAGTTTAGGTTACTACATATTTTCCACGACATACTCTATTAGTTTGATGCAACGAAGGTAAGTATGCCGTAAAACTAAAGCAAATGTTATTTATTTTCATTAAATAATAAAACGAACTTAAAAGTACATGTAGTGGACGGCAGATGGGAATTAAGTTGCCTAGCCTCCGTAATAACGAACAGCATAACGATCACTATTCACCATTCCCGTCATTTTTGACAGGTACACAACCAAAGTGAGTGCAATTAATTAATTCAGCAAAACCGTGTCATATAGCCTACAATAGAACAGTGGGAGGCATCGTCTTTAAAACATCCACTCATCCAACACATTAGTTACTAAAATAAACGACGCACCCCCTCCCCCGCACCACCACCCTCCAACTATCAACTAAACAGACCGAAACGCCAACTCGGTGCATTTCGCCCAGCTTTTTGTCGTAAAATTTAAAATTCCAGCTATAGTTTTAAAAACCGCATACGGAATCACGGATAATGCAATCACTGTAGCATATTTGTGTGAAACGTTGCTTCTTCATGCAAAATGCAAAGATCTGACCACCAGCATATTTCTATAAATTCTTCCCATCTCCGCATTTAAGAGAGAGAGACATGCGGACAATTCGAACGATACCATCTTGTTTTATACGCTACTTTCCAGAATTTACGAAACGAATTATTTCATGACCTTAACCTTGGTCACATTATACGACACTACTTGTACATTTTCAATGAGGTGGACGACAGAAAACGGCCACTAAAATAAGCGATAGCCTTGCTATCCGTCCAAAACTTCGTAAAAAGTTGAATTCGTAACGCATTCCAATTTCAAAACGCGATTGGAATCTCTGAATGGCCATTGCGTATTGCAGCTACAAGAAGCCATTCGAAAATGAAAGAGCAAACACAGACGGCTTCTGCACAGAAGAATGCTTTTAAACTAAATGTAGAAGTCTGACCCATAACTAAAACTGAGTCGCCCGTACAATTAGCAATTAGAGTGGGTTCCGTAAAATGCTACAGTCAATAATAATATTCAACGTTCAACTTCGCCAGTCATAAAGATACTGATAAAGTGGTGTCATGTGACCCCAGCACGAAATTGTAATAGTCTAGCAAGAAAAAGGAAGCCTAAATTCCGAGAATGAGTATCAACGATTTTGATCTATTACTTCACGAAAACTCCACAATTTATTTTTTCACGATGGGTTTTTTGACCACGAGTTTTTCACCCAGTGAGGCCCTTTCCAGGGTAGTGAACGTTACAAGGAATAGGTACATCGCACAACCATCCGATGCAACCCTTTCGTCCTGACTGGGAACCGAATGATGTCTACAGCAGAAATTTGTCCATGGCTGACTATGCAAGTTCTGACACAATGGAAAACTGAAAAATGCCGCCCATCGACACCTATAGATACTTGTAAGATTCTCTCAAGAGCGGTTAACAGAAAAAAAATCCCTCACTATTCACGAACTGTGTCCCAGTTCCGTCAGGGCTCACACACATTTTTTTTCCTAAATTTTAGATTTTTAAATGTACTCTTGTCTTGACTCCAGGCTTCCCCCAAGCCTGATTTGTTTTTCTGTTTACATGTTTCTTTAATTAAGGGTTCCTCTTGAAAATAAATCAGATGTGATTCGAAACGTCGAGGCTAACGTTCTCACTCAACACCTGATTAGCTCCTTCTGTACATTCTGAATTTTGATGTTTTTTTTTACTATTCACGCACATCCCACGCGTCAGTAGTGTTACTAACATTTACGTATAGCATGAATGAATAGCAAAACCGTCTAAGCATGCCCAGACCAGAGAGAAAGGTTCCACCGGGAAAAAAATACACAACTTTTATTGTATTTACTTCTTTTTTTCACGTAGGAACTCGACATCTCCTGGCCTCGAGCTTCTAAAATTTCACTGGCACTCACGTAAATCACAGTTATGACATTTATGGATACCAGTTTTGCGGAGTGGTCTTAAGCACCATGCTGGTATTCCCTTTTTCTGGCCCGCCTGACAAGATTAATCCATCAACAGGTGACCCTACTACCATGCCTTGGCAACCTACTTGGGTAAGGAACCAACTAGCTGAATGGGTCTTGGCTTGGCCACAGCAGTTTTCAGAGCCGGTCTCAACAGCTTGGCTACGATTTTCATGTCAACTGGTTAAAAAAAATGTGCCATATTGCGTGTGGTTTTTGAATGAGCGTGAAATAAAATAAAATAAAATTTTGAAGCACAGCATCGCGAGTGGCGGCCTCAACTTCTAAGCGTTTGACAAGTTTTTAGAAGTAGACTAACCGAAACAACGCCCAGTACGTTTTTTTTCCCTTGCTGGAAGCCCCCCCCCCCCCCGTCTCGTCGACGTTCCTTTAACAATGGTTATGTGCGCGGGAGTCAGTACACTATCCTACTAGCCCTGTAATTATTGGCGTGTACGGCTCCCTGCATTGTTCTACAGACAAGCTGTCGCTTCTTTTCCTTGTCGTCGTATTGTTGTTGTAGGCAACCCACGAGTGACGTCATGATATCCATTCAACTTAAGATCTTAGAAAACGGACACAAACTTTAACAGTAGCTATCCGAGCCGTAAATTCCTGCTCTTATATGTTCTGCGACACCTTATGGAGCTAAATATGCAACCCCGCCCCCCCCCCCACCTCGATTTCCCCTTCATCATTGTATCTTTACCCCCTACCCCACTAAGTACCTCCTGAATAAATATAATAGGGTTAACCTTGGTGGCTTTTTCTTGGGTTACTCATATCGCTACTTTCTAAGACCGGCACTTTTTGGAAACTTTGTTTCTTCTCTTATATCAATTAAGGTTTTGGGTGGATTTAGCCGACTGCATCCCAAGGAAACAGCAAACTTCCAACATTGACAATCGACGAACGAAAGTGCTCGTTTAACAACACCACCGTATAAGGGCCTTCAACATTGGTTACTACAATAAAATGTAACTCGGGAGTGTTCAATTCGATAATAGATGCGGTATCAATATAATCAGCAACGACAACGTTTGCTTGCAATAATAATTGGTTGTCGAAGTCTTTTTTCCCGCACTACCGCCCTCTGTTGGGTATAAAAAGGAACGAACGTTATATGCGGTCCACCAAACTTCATTATATTTATCTCACGATATTTTGTCAACATTAAACTTGTGCCAGCGAATGAGTGATGTTTTTCCCTCGAAGCACATAAAAGCCGCGGGAAGAGGGGAGGGGGGGGGGGGGGGGGGGGGGGGGTTGGGAGGAGGGGAGCGATGAAGGGCGACGGAAATATGTTGTAGTAAGAGGGGTGTATTAGATCCACACACACACACCCAACACACGATGTGCGATGACTACCATAAGGGCGTCGCGATCACAGTAAACACATTTGGAATTACGGACACAAAAATGGAATTACAGTCGGGTGGTGGAGATACGCAGCAACGGATAAAAAATGGCCGGTCCGACAGCCACAGAATTAAAGTCACCACCGCACCATGGAAATGTCACGAAAATTGTTGATGGTTAGTAATATCTCCTCTATCAGACGACGAGTCGCGACGGAGGGGTCAGTCGACATCGTACAAGAGAAGTTGACAGCAATTTCTGTTCGAAAATTCCACTCAACGAACTGTACGCGGTCCCACTAGTTAGCGTCGTTCAATTCCAGAATCGAATACTTATAAGCTCGCTAAAATGCCTCATTAATCCCTGACAAAAAGAATGATAATAGAAATTAGGCACGGCATATGGGTTTAAATGAGGTAACACTGTGATATTTTCGACGTGGCATCGTTTATAACAACGTTTTCTGATTTAGAGGGGTGCTAATCAGAGACACCGTGAGCAGGGGACAGCATCGTTGCCGTTTGCCGCGTCCACACACAAATACGCGCACGCAGGTATGCAGCAGCGCCGCCCGCCCGCAGTGTGGTGGCAGACATTGTTAACATAAGTATGGCGAGAATGGCGTCAGGGTCAGCGCTTAGGCCGCGTGCCCGTGCCCGGGCGGAGGCCATTATGACGCATTCTTCTGCATCCTTCGTCGGAATTTGGTTATAGACCGTCGTCACAAAATGAAACTTTTATTACGAGCAAATAAGAGAGCTGACAGGACGGCACGGAAGGTAGGCAAAAACACAACCACAAGAAATGCCCACTTTTTTTTTTTTTTTTTACCGTTCTCTTTCCGCTTTCGTTTTCATCTTTGAGAAGCAGTAGAAGTTGTCCAGCGAGTTGCCCAGGACAGCAATGGAAGACTTAAAAAAAAAAAAAGCCGAAAATGCTAGCAAAAACGATACATAAATTAAATACGGATGCCACATTGCTTTAGTTTCCGTTAAAAAATGTGAAGAGTGCTGGAGTGAATTCAGTTCGACATCAGTCTCACAAAGCAGTCAGAGCCTATCTTTTTATCCTAAGATCGGTCGCCAGTTCAATTGAAAAATGTACTTGGATTGAGCTCTTCTGGTCAGGAACCAGACAGGGGACCTTGGGTAAGTCCCTGGTACACTTACCCATCAGAAAAGGCCCTCCGACAGAGTTAAAGACTGGTGCTTGGACTTTTCGTCCCCGCACACTTCGTCCTCGGAAAATTCGTCCCCCATCAGTTGGAAGAAGCATTTTTCTCAATATTTTCCCTCCCCAGAATCAACATCCTACAGTTCTGAACAAAAACATACGCAGTTTCATTCTTCGCGTGCTGAATTCTGGCAATTCTGATTGGGAGGGTAAGGATGTTTATCGTTCCTACACAAAGCACTGCCCCGGGGGGGGG